>JAGVVM010007423.1:0-12865 GCA_019149425.1 Psidium friedrichsthalianum
TTTGGTGTTCGAGGGAGAAGTCACCTGGAATTATTGGATATACTAATGTTTGGTTCTTTTGTATACAGTGCATTTGAGTGTTGAAATTGTTTGTCTCTATACAATCTAAAACGATTGTCCCAAAAAAAGAAAGAAAGAAGAGAGAACAGATGGATATTGCTTTTGCCTTAATTTGGCAAATGAAGTTGCTCAACCTTTTTTAGAAGTGATATACTATGGGAATGGAATACCACCTCTTTCTTTACTAGGATGCTGGACCAATTGTGTATTGTTGTCAGATGGGGGGACAAGAACAACTATTATTTATTTGCATATGGAATAGTGCTATAGCATCACGATTCTGGAAATATCTAATCTAGCCTGTGTTGGGTGGTGGGTTCATAGGCTTTACACCGACAGGCAAAGGCAGTAAAGGTAGCTCCCCCGAGTCACCTAGCGCTTCTATAATTTGAGGCCATATGTTTTCATTACTGATTTGGGCTTGGGACCATTAAGTATCTACTGTTATATATTATCTCTTTCTCTTGGTAATTGATGGATGTAACAGAGATTGTTGCAGGTGCTATTATAGTGTAATCCTCTGTTGAAGTATAGCTCTAGTTAAATGGTGAATCAGGATTAACCTTGTGTCTCGATTTTCTTTCTGCAGCTTTTTACACTTTACTTCGTTGTGATTTGTGCATCAAATCCTAAATAGCTGTGGTTCAAGCAGCTTTAGAGGCTTGCTACTGAAGACAATAGTCTCTGGAAAAGGTCATTGCTGCAAAAAATGGCACTTGCCAGCAAGTTTGCATGGACTTTATTTATGCTGATGGATTATGGCAAGCATTAATACGGGAAGGGTAAATAAATTTTCTGGCTTTACTGGCTGGTGATGGACATAAATTAAATATCGACAGAGATTTTTGCATGGAGGCACCCCCTCAATGTGGAGTTTTCGAACTTTTACTCCATTCCTCAGGAGAGATGCAATCATGCTATAGTTGCTAATGATTTCTGATACATGTGAGATTTTGTAGGCCACTGCCAACTGTTCCTCCTTAAGCTTTTGGAACAGCTGGAACAGTGGCAGTGGTCCCACAAAATCTCACAGATAAGTTCAATGAAAAACATTGAGAAGAAAGTAATTTGAGGTCAAATCTTGCTGTAAGGGTAATTGTCCCAGGCAAACCACTTGTTTTCAGTGGAAACAGATATGGAAGGTTAAAGCTTCATGAAGAGTTTCTTTTGAGCCTTGGTCAGTATCAAGGGAATATCTCATAAATGAAAAAATTTTGAAGTCTTGGTCTCACTGTTTGGGCAGTTTTGCCGCATGTGCCAGGGAGAGGTCCAAATCTAATCATCTTTTGTTTCACTGTGAATTGGTGTCCAAAGTCTGGTCTTTTTTTTTTTTTAACAAGCCGGTTTGGCTCCGCTGATCATGATGCCACACTCTTGATGGTTAGTTCTTAGCTATTGCAAAGGTTTCAAAACTGAAGTATAAATCTGACGAGTTGCTGAATATTTGGATAAAGTACTATTCATTTGCAAAAAATATATCATTACCTATCGAAGAAGATAAATACCTTCCTATGATGTGCCAGCACAGTGCTTATAGTTGATCATTCATGCAAAACAGTCATTAGGGCATTGTTTTCTGCTGATCCGGCCTTTGAGAGGGTTTGTCAGGGATTTGGGGTTCTTGTTAGATCTTAGGTGCAAGTAATTTGACTTTGTAATTTTTGCTAGGATCGAGGAAATTCATATAGTTGTTAAGTTCTCTTCTGCATTCACTTACCTTACAGCTGTTTATTCAGCACAGTTTATTACATGGTTGAGAATGTTTTTCCTTTTTTTTAGGTGCTTTCATTCAAGTCCAGTACTTTTGGCTAGAGGTGATGGGCAATTTGGTTTGAGGACTCCCAAGAGAGAAAAGAATGTTAGAAGAGAGAATAGGACCCAACCACCTGTTGAGGCTCCATATGTGCCACCTAAAGTGAAAACAGTGACAAAGTCCTCTGTGGATAAAACAATTGACATTTTTGAAGGCATGACAATAGTCGAACTCGCCAAGCGTACTGGTGAGTCATTATCTTCACTGCAAGATATTCTTCTGAATGTTGGGGAGAAGGTCGAATCAGAGTTTGATCCTCTTAGCATCGACATTGCGGAGCTTGTTGCAATGGTATGTTTGCTTGGTCGTTGTGGTAATTTTTTTCCATGCTTGAAATGCAAAAGAGAGAAGAAAAAGGTTGCGAGTGTCATTTTCATTCTTCATAAATAGCTGAGAACACAATATGTTAGCTGAAACACAATATGTGCTGAGACAGTTGATTTAATTATCTGAAAATACCTTGTTTGAAGGGAACATTACCATCTTCTGCCTTGTAAGAGACTTGCTTAATCAGTGTATTTACCTTGCCTGGACAATGTTTGTGTTGGCCAGCAAAGTACATCAAAATGCCTTCTGTACGAAAATTGTTATCTGCTTACTGCTGTTAGCACTTGATAGAACTGAACGTAGTGCATGTATCTTTGTCTGAATAGAGTTGCAGGGACTTACTTTGGACCTATACATCTTACAGGAACTTGGTGTCAATGTTAGAAGGCGTCACTCTGATGAAGGTGCAAAGATTTTAGCTCGGCCACCTGTTGTCACGGTCATGGGCCATGTTGACCATGGGAAAACTTCTCTTTTGGATGCTCTACGTCAAACATCTTTGGTGGAAAAGGAAGCTGGAGGAATAACTCAACATCTTGGAGCATTTGTTGTGAGCATGCCCTCGGGTTCGTCAATAACATTCCTCGACACTCCTGGTCATGCTGCATTCAGTGCAATGCGGGCCAGAGGTGCGGCAGTCACTGATATTGTTGTGCTAGTGGTAGCTGCGGATGATGGAGTCATGCCCCAAACTCGAGAAGCCATGTCTCATGCAACTTCGGCTGGTGTACCAGTTGTTGTTGCTATTAATAAATGCGATAAACCAGCTGCTGACCCTGAACGAGTAAAACTGCAGCTCGCATCAGAGGGGTTACTTTTAGAAGATATGGGTGGGGATGTACAGGTAGTAGAAGTTTCAGCTGTAAAGAAAACGGGACTGGATAAGTTGGAAGAGGCGTTGCTTCTTCAGGCTGAGCTTATGGATCTGAAAGCACGGATTGATGGGCCTGCGCAAGCTTATGTAGTGGAGGCAAGGCTTGATAGGGGGCGTGGTCCGTTGGCCACAGCGATTGTGAAGGCAGGGACTTTGGTTTGTGGGAAGTATGTGGTTGTGGGTTCTGAGTGGGGGAGAATAAGGGCTCTCAGGGACATGGTGGGTAAGATGACTGATCGAGCAACCCCGGCTATGCCTGTTGAGATTGAAGGGTTGAAGGGTCTCCCAATGGCTGGTGATGACATTGTTGTTGTGGGTTCTGAGGAACGTGCTAGAATGCTTAGTACAGGAAGAAAAAGAAAGTCTGAGAAAGACAGACTTCGCAAAATAAGCGAGGGAAGGACAGAAGCTGAAGAGTCATCAGAAGAACAAGAAGTGGTGGAGAGAGTTGAAATGCCATTTATTGTGAAAGCAGATGTGCAAGGAACAGTCCAAGCTGTTACAGATGCTTTAAAAAGTTTGAATAGCCCTCAGGTAATGTGTAAAGGATAAGGTCATTGATTGTCACACACCTGCATCTTCATGAATGAGATGCTTCTTTTCTTATCGATGTTTTTCCTGTTTGAACATCAGGTTTCATAGACAAATGCCTTGCTCTGATGTGACACCCCTTACTGCTACTTTGCATGAAGAAAATTATGCTGTTTGCAGCAAATTCAAGTTTTTTTCTTCTCCTTGTGTGCCATCGCATCATCCTGTTTCTATCAGAGCTTTATGTAAGTCATTCTTATTGACATATATTCTCTTCGATTCATGTGCTCAGGTTTTTGTCAATGTAGTGCATGTTGGTGTTGGACCGGTTTCTCAGTCTGATATCGACCTAGCACAGGCCTGTGGTGCATGTATAGTTGGGTTCAATGTTAAGAATCCTCCTAGTTCTGTGACTCTGGCGGCAACTAGAGCCAGTATTCAGGTATTGAACTTATTTCTCCCCTGTCAATCTTATGACTTCTGGTTAATAGTGGCTGCTAATGTGGTATCAGTGAAATAATTGCTCGGGGCACAGGATTAATATCGTGAGAGCAAAAGCGTTCTAATGACATGACAATTATCACTCTTTGCTCACTTAAATCCCACTTTCATGCATTGTAAATATAGATAAATGCACGTCCACTGTAAAGAACCAGAAATATCCCATTTTGGAGCTTGAGATGGCCTTGCTCTGTTTATTTAATCCCCGGTTTTCCTATATGGTTTCAGCTAAAAACACACCGTGTGATCTATCATCTTTTGGAGGATATTGGCAGCTTGATAGTTCACAAGGCTCCGGGGACTGCAGAGACTCAGGTAGCTGGGGAGGCTCAGGTCCTGAACATATTCGAGCTCAAAGGGAGGAGCAAATCCAAGGGAGATGATGTGAAGATCGCCGGTTGCCGAGTTATCGAAGGGAAAGTCACGAGGTCATCAACAATGAGGCTTTTGAGGAGTGGAGAAGTCATGTTCGAAGGGTCATGCGCGTCCCTCAAGAGAGAGAAGCAGGATGTTGAGACGGTGGCAAAAGGGAATGAATGTGGGCTTGTAATCCGAGATTGGCATGATTTCCAGGTCGGGGACATCATTCAGTGCTTGGAACAAGTTGTACGGAAGCCTAAGTTCATTTCGTCAGAGAGTGGAGCTGTTCGAATTGAGTGCTGACAATGTGCCGCAATGTCCATGCTGTTTGAGTTGATAACGGATTTTGTTGGTTGCGTCTTCCCTCTAGAAAAGGCGATGCCAACACAAACAATTTTGTATTTCAATTAATGAACAGTTCAAATTCTGAGACTTTACATGCTAATGACCCTGCTGATTAGTACAAACACAAGAAGTGTACATTAGCCCAGTTTGAGAAGCATGATAATGTTATTATTTGTATATACAATACACATATCTTGTGTTGTGATGCCGAACACGGATGTTGTTACGCTCAAGATTTGATGAACTGCGGAGAGAGAAATTCTCGAGTTTTATTGCCAAAGCTCAGAGGATCTTTTTTTTTTTTTTTTCCATTCTATCATTTAAACTGCATGGATAGGAGAGCAAGTAATCAGGATTTAGATGTGATGAAGTGAATAACCAAGTAAAATCATGTGATGTTCTCCGGGATGCAGTCCATCATGTTTGATTTACATGAGAGGAACACGGGATGCAGAGTCATATGTTATGCAATCCGGATGATCATAATTATCTGAAACCTGCTGTGTTTTTATGTGTACAGTAAACTACACTGCCTCGACAAGCTAATACAGGTAGAGACTTTTCCTAGCGTAGATGTCATCTTAATTCATTTAGGACGACATCGAAAGCCCTCACATTCAATTTTTGTCTTTGCATGTGTGTGCAGAGTGTTCAATGTTCTGGCACCTTTTTCTAGGCAATCTTTCTGGGAAGACAAATTCAGAATGAGAATTTTTTCTATACCCATTAAACCTCTCTTTGCAGACATATTAAACTCCTCTCTCTCTCTCTCTCTCTCTCTCTCTCTCTCTCTCTAAATGGGTTACTGTTAATAATTTGAATGTTTGATCAAGGAAATTTTTGAATTGATCTCTTGGATTAGATAATCTGTAAAACTTTGTATCTCTTTGGTGGATTCTATTGACTAGTGAGTTACATGTCATGTATACTAGGGTCGATTCCTTAGATTGTGAGCATATACATTCTCGCATTTGAGTTTCCTTTTCAATGTCTGACTATTTCAGTATCAATGTCACACTCAGCGTCCTCTATACTGGCTAAATTTTTTTATGAACACATCCACATGTTTACCTTGGCATCGGCAAACGGTTAGGTTGGCTGAATTTGAACAAATTTGGGGTCGGAGGAAAAATTTGTGAAAGTAGAAGGAATCGACTAGATAAATTACAATCCTTACCAAAAAAAAAAAAAAACTAGATAAATTACAATTGTAGAGACTTGATTGGAAAGAGCATGATACCACGGGGACTAAAAGTAAACTTTTTCCAAACCCAAGCCTCCCGACCCAACCGTTGTTTCGGCAGTCATTCATTTCCTAACCTTCTTCATGCCTTAAAGGTTAGACCGCGTCTCACTGCGCAGCCCTGGACCAACGCCCTGTTGCAAGCTCTGGGTCTACCGGCAACACCGAGTCGTCGCCGACCGGTCTATCTCCCAAGGTTTCCCACTTCGGGCTGAAGTGAACCTTTTGCCCTCTTTTCATTTTGTTAAGTGTGTGCTGTAATTGTGTGTTGTTTGCTAATTAAGACGTCGAGATTCAGGTTATTAGTGCCCCAAAATAGAATTCTTTCATGCTTCAAAGCGCGGTAGTCTGAATTGTAAAAGATTAAGCTCTTCTGAAAGCGGGAAGTTTTTATTTTTTTTTTTTTATTATAACTAAACATGGTTGTAAACATGGTCGAAGAGAGAGATGGTTGGGACTTGGGCTTGGGCGGGCGTTTACATTTCTAAAAGCCGCTCCGCGTTAATGCTTCCTTGCAGGTGGTCATAGATGTTGCTTTTAATTTGTTTTAGTTCAATTATCACATGTCAAGTCATGATGGATCCGACTGGATAAATGCGTATCACGTAGTGTGATTGGCGTGACGAAAAAAGAAGATAGATTTCTTGTTAAATATTCTTTCATAACCTATCTCCTGCTTTTATAATTATAGAAAAAAATATACTTTCAAAGGTAGTATGATAATTTTCGACCGTATTGACATCTGAATTTTTGCCAACAATGCAATTATGCAAGCATGCATTTCTGCAAAAAGGGAAAAACAAATAATAGTTAAAAGAACAGAAAATTAATTACGGATGAAAAGAGAGAGTCCATTTCGGCCTCGTTTTTATGAAGCCCGTCCATTAAATCAGGTCCAATTTGCTAATCTGGCATGCGAGTCTAAGCCTCAGCCCATCGGCCCAAGCCCCGAAGCTTAACAGGTGAGCCAAGCCCACGAGGCTTCGGTGGATCAGGACACTGAATCGGGGGCCCATTTAGAATCTCTCTCTCTCTCTCTCTCTCTCTCTCTCTCTCTCTCTCTAGCTTTGTCTCTCGTCTAACCAGAATAGACTAAGCTCACCAAGAAGTTCTCTCGCCAGGGTGAAATTTCAGAAGCGTCTTGGTTCCTTCTTTATCTCGTTTCTCGAATTTTCACTTGTTTGATTTTTTCGAAAATATTTAGTAAATATAAAATAATTTCCGATCAACAGAAAATTTATGCATAAAATTAACAAAGTGAATTCTTAAATTTAAAGAGGTGAAAATACTTTTCAGGCATTATCCATCTTGATTTTATAATAATTTTTTTTATTTCCAATATATATTTTTATATTTTTATCCTTTTAATTTTAAATTATTTTATTTTATTTCTTTTTCTTCTTCCCCCGTTGGTCACTATTATAGGCTACAAACGTGGGCGGCAAGCTCGAGAGCCTCAAGTTTATCTTGTGGCCACCACCTATCAATTGTAGTGGAGGAAGAAAGAAAAAGAAAAAAAGAGAGAGAAAACATAAAAATAATTTAATTTTCTGATTTTTATAGCATGAGATAAAATCATGAGATTGAAAATTATTTTACAAGTTAAATCCAAATACCATAAAATAGTTTCAGTCACATATCACCAAAATATAGAAAAATTAATAATTTTTCTGGAAAATAATTTCTTGAAAAGCATTTTCTTTTTCATGAAATTTTTACCCCACCAAACGCACCATTCTGGGATTTCAAGGTAGGTCTTCATTCTCACTACTAGATTTTATAATAGAATTTCATTTTGGGATCGCTTCAAGGTACAGCTTCATTTTAAAACATTGTTTTTTTGGGGGGGTTGTCAAATAAGGCTTCAAAATGCTTTTATTTTTTTCAAATAAGAACCTGCAGTAAATATTATTTCAAATAAAAATCTAAATTTTCATTATTGTTTCAAAAAAAAACCTGATCGAAGGGTATTTTCACCTTTTATATTTTTTAAAAAAATATCTTTTCCCTCTCCCTCCTCAATCATCAACAACCCTAGGCAAAAGTCGCCCTTACTTGGGTGGGCCAAGGTAGCCCTCACTCTCTGCCTGGGTTGTTTGCCTTGCCGACGTAACGAGGCAGCCCTTCCCTAGCAAGTGAGGGCAAGAGCCTAGGCGAAAGGGTAAGGTTACCCTAGTCGGATCTGGCGATGATTAATCGACAACGGGCGAGGGCGGTCCTCTCCTGAGGTTTAGAGAGGAGAGAGGAAATAAGAAAATAAAAAATAAATTTAAAAAATGTAAATGATGAAAATATCCTTTGATCAGTTATTTTTTGAAATGCTTTAAATTTTTATTTATTGAAATAATACTATTTCTGTTTCTTATTTGAAAAAAATAAGAATTCTTATTTGTAATTTTTTGGTTGTCCAGGGGTATAGCCGGCCACCTCTCACATCTTCAGTTTTTCATGAATACGTGGTCTCCGACGGAGCACAGGAGCCACTCATATACACCCTCGTCGGAGGTCGAGACGAAACGATGAATTCTCCCTCAAACTCCCCGACGCCCGACTGCGGCCGGCCCAAGACGGCGACCCCACCCACAACCACCACCCGATCCTTAAAGCCAAGCTGCCTCTCACTATCCTGAACCACCCGTTCACCTCCGCCATCTCCACACAATCACCACGCCTTCGTCATCTTCACCTCTTCTCTCTCCACCACTTCCCCTTCCTTCCCTTCCCTCAAGCTCTCCTACTCTCCCACCGCCGCGTCGTCCCCCGCTCCCCCTTCTCTCTCACTCTCAAATCCGGCATTGGCCTCTTCGGCTCGCCCAACGATTCGCCCTCTCGTCCTCTCAGCCCATTTCCCTCTCTCGCTCTCGAGCCCTATCCCTAATGCTCCCGTCTTCTCTCTCCACTTCCGGCCTCAGCTCGGTCCACTTCTCTCTCAGGAAGTCCACCTCTTCAAACCCAGTTACGGCCTGGATTTGGACGTGATAGAGATTGTTAAGCCTAATCAGGGAAAAAACGAGGTCACGGTTGCTGGCGTAAGTTGATCATTTAGGTTCTGAGTTTGGGAATTGGGGGTGGATTTCTGATGGGGGTTTCGTAGACTTGGGAGGAGCTGAAGTTGGAGCCTCGTGTGGGAAAGAGCTGTTTAGAATGCGCTGATAGTGTGGATGTGGTGCGCAATCTTACTAATGGTGTGTGTACGGTTATGCACAGAGTTGTAGAAGTGATGGTAGAGATGGCAATCTGAAAAATGTTCTCTGGCATTGGAGTGAGGGCAAGGACGACGTTGCCCATAACGAAGCGTGCGAGGGTGAATTTCCGTTGGGGGATGAATTTTACGGCCGCTGATTCTGGGACTGGAATGCCGTTCTTGACGGTGAGTAAAATTGGGTTTGAGACCATTGGAGGAAGCGAAGGGAACTAAATGAGGGGAAGGAGAGAGTAATTTTTGGTGATTCTCGAGTTGTTGAAGGGAATGTTTTTTACGGATGAGGAAGGATTTAGAAGAGATGCAGAGGGAGAATAGTGAGTATGAAGCTATGTTTGGAGGGTATGAGACTAGGAATAGGGAGGAGGGAGGGTCCTGGTGAAAAATTGGAGTTGGCGATAGAGTAAGAAGGGATGATTTTGAAATGTGGAAGAGTAAGAAGAGTAGGAGAGAAGATAATGGTAGAGAATCGAATCAGTCTTTGAATCGGTCAACAGCTTGGAGAGTGAACTCCAAAGAGTTATCAAGTCTGCATCCTCATGAGTGTAAACAAGTTAGAAATGTGGACTCGTACTTCTTTTTGCTTCGTGTATGTATATGTGGTAGGAGTTGATTTCTGATATCCCTGGCATGTAGCATGGGAATATTTAATTTATCTTATCTATGCAATGAACTCACAATATATATTGACTACCCATTTCTCGTCAATGGAGCTATTAACAAATGCATATTACACTGTTTAAGTGTGTCCTTTTCTGCTCAACAAGAGATGTGAGAAGATATGTGTCGATCCATCTTATCATACAGGTGATTAAGCAGATGGTTTTAGAGAGGTCTATTTCGACGTCTGGGGGTGTGCATGAGGAAATATGTCCCAGAAGATTTTCGATCATACACCTGCCAGATGGTTCTTCTGAGCATCTTTCCTTAAACATGTACTGTTAAGTTTTTTGTTGGAATTCGCATTTTTGTGGAGCCATCGATATTTGGCTGGGCATATAAAGAGGTGCGAAGATCCAGATTGCCTTCCGATTTGGAGTAGATAGAAGAGCAAGACGCTTCACTTCCTGGAAGCAAACCTTGTAACAAATGATTTACAATGGCTTATATGAGTCTCCTTCTGCATTCAAGTTTTTCTGTTATTTTTTTTTTGTCCACCAGCAGCTGCTGATGCATTCTCTTCATAATCTCTAGATGATGATTTGTTTTTAATGTTAATATTGGTATTATGACCTGTTGTATATTCTTACTTTTTGCAGTGGTTTGTATGAATAGTGGCATCGTTTACTGATCAATTTAGGAGCATGTATGATCTTTACTTTGCACATGAGGATCAGGCTTTTACATTATGAGCATATATCTAGATGCATGACTCAAGTACTCAGTCCTAACAATCTGACGCTGACTGCAGTTTAGTGAACTGGACTGCAGTAGTTTCACTAATATTGTGGCAATGATTTCAATTAGAGCGAAGGATATATGATCTCACTCTCGCATATTAGTGGAAATTCCATTGTTTTTCTTAGTTTTGGGCTATGACATTTTTAAATTAATCTAATCAACTTTCTTTGCTTCATCCCATCCTTGAGCTTACGTTGCTGTTGCTCATGCCGTATCATTGTCGATACTGATCCTGTATCCCCGTGTCAACTGACTGGGGCAATTGCATCTAGCTCTTCTCGGACCCTTGCAATTTCTTTGAGAGAGTTTCCCCTATGTCAGACTGGTCCTGATCATGGAGAAAAGTAATCTAACCATGTTAAGTAGTTTATCCGATTAGTTGGCCTTTGCTTTAGGACTAACCATGCTGTGATCATTTTTAGATGAAAACACTTCTGGAGAGTAACAGCAATGCAGGTAATGAGAGCGAGACATCATGGAATTGGCAAAGTGGATAGAATGAACGCTTTATCACAAGCCGCATGCTACCACCACCATTTATTTTCCTTCGCCTACTCTTTTACAATAATTTCGTCAAAACAACTAACTTTAATCTGCCACTCTAAGATTAAATCAAGCAAAGGATTGATTCTAACGTGCATGAATGTAGCTTTATTTAATTTGTTATGATTGGCTTAGTAAGGTGAAGTCCTCATACTGATTTTTATTTTATGTTATTTTGCATGCACACAACCAAAAAAAAAATGTATATATGATCATTTTCTGGTAGCATAGACTCTCGGATGTATATTTAAAAGACTGCATGTTAGTTAGGTTGTATGGTTGCGGCACCTTACCTCTCTGTTTTTATAAATCTAGAGGTAGGGGAGGGTGAGTTTACCTCGGGGACCACCGCATTCAGGATGAACTCCATAGGCTGCTTCTGGCGAGTGGCAGTAAGTAATTAGGCCTGGGCCTCTGGCTTATCTTTTTCTCGGCACGCTTCGGGCAGTGAATCCTACTTGAGTTCATCGCTTGGGAGTGGGGTCTTTGAGTGTAAGAGGATGGGAGATGGTGTATGTGGAGCTAAGCGTCTGGGAAGACAAGTGGATGCACATTGAAATTGCAGCTAAGGTGTTTTCTGTAAAGGTGTGTGCGGCAGCGGTTCGGCAGCCACATGGAATCACATGTAGGCTCTATCATTTATTTGCGTCGAGAAAGTAAGGAGTGATCATGCTTCTCAATTTTCCGTGAAGGTGTATAGACAAGGCGCAGAGCAAGTCGAGGTCGAACGAACATTCGTTGCAGTGGTACCAAAACCTTGTGAGCGATCTCCTACAAGGCGTCGACAGATTGTTCGTGAGCCAGGATAATGCGATTCTGATATGAGTGTTAAGGAGTGGCTTAAAGGTGGGAAAGGATTTTCTGCTCTTCTGTGGGCAATTGGGGTCGCAGCAGGATTTGTGGAGTGTGAACAGATCGCATTCCTTGCAGCAATAAGCTGGGGTCTCCGAAATTTGGCCGGTCGTACATCCTTTACACTTCCTTTTAGGCTCTGTTGTCTGTGTGAGTTACAAAGTGTCGAGGCTTGATTGTGGGTTGAAATGCTGTGGCTTCCTTGTTTGGGCCTTTCAGGAGGGAGTATCAAGGTGAGGCTGATTCCTTAAGAAACAGGCATCGTCCATGTAGTATTTGCAATCTTGGCATTTGAAGACAAACCCAGAGTCCAGTTTTATTGGCAGACGCTGCACGGGGGGTTTCTCGCGATGAATCGAAGAAGGTAGGGTGAGAGAGTGTGTAGGAATGAAGATGGTGGTGGACTTCGGAGGCAACTTGGCTACACTTCTTGTGGGGAGTGATAGCCCGAAAAGGTGGCTCTATAGGCCAAACGTAAGCCGCATCAAAGGATGGGTCTCGAACTCCGTTGGGCAAGGGCTCACCGTGGTCTCCTCGCATCACACACATGGGTCAGCGGGTGCTCGTGGCTGAGATGTTAAATCTCGCATCCCTCGCTCGTCCTTTTTTTTGGTGTGTTGGTTGGGGGGGAGGGTTGGGGGAGTAAGAAGAAATTGCTGGCCTAAGTCTGAGGTCAGGCATTTTGTAGGCTGAACGAAATCCAGTTTCGCTTTCTCAATCACACAGCATATATGCTTCCCTATCTTTTCGTATCTCCTTGGCTAGAGGGGTCGCTTGGCCTATATGTTCTAGAGGTTAGGATACTTGCATTTT
>JAGVVM010007424.1:0-12198 GCA_019149425.1 Psidium friedrichsthalianum
TTGGCAACAAGAATAGGTCTACTCCCCATCCTCAGCTGCATGCAGGGATCTAGAACAGGGCAATAATAGTGCTTAAATCTCCTTTAGTAAACATCGGATAAGAAGAAATCCTTGACGGCGTTCGTGACCGAAGTGTCCAATATATCTCCTGTCATTTTTGAAGAATCAACATTAAGCCTATGGGCCTGGTGCTTTACCCTCACCAAAGGAACAAAGTGTCGCGAATCTCTAAATTCGATACTGGTCTAATAAATATTGAATGTGATCAGCATTAGAGGATTAGAGATAATAGAACATACCTCCTGAAATGATGGTAGCATCACGTTGTGGGTTGAGGCGAAAGATCCCGGAATTAGTCGACGTATGGCTGGCTGAACCAGGGCATGTTCACTGAAAGTGTTACCATCAGTATTCCATCAGTTAGAGAATTTGTGTGGAGGCATGCCTTTTGTTGATACAAATGGTGGAAGTACTTAGTATTCAAATCCCCTTCTTGAGCCATTGCATCGGGGATTGTTGTTTGAAAGATGATTCCTCCTGCAATCTGAGTTCCGAGAAAGCACTTAGCTGAAATTTTTCCAAGTTAGCAAGGCTTTGGTTGTGGTGAGGGTCTAGAAGTAGGCTTCCTGGACATCCTTGACGGCCTTCCCTAGTATCCAATGTATGGCTTGAAATGTCTGAATAAAGTCCCTATTGAGCTATTTCAGCGGCCCTTCAGCAGCTTGAGTCTATGCACAAGCAGAACGTAGGTGGATTCCCATCATTTGGATGTCCCACACTTGGGTGACTAAACGGAAGAAATACCAGCTTAGTGAACCAGATATTGAAGACTTAAACATACTTCTTAGAAATCGGATGGGAAACAATCCAATAGTCATCGGAGAATGACTAAAACCCCGGGAGCTAGAAGAGAAGCCTCGAGAAGGAAAAATCCTTCATCCATTAATCATTAATGAGGACCGATCATTTTCTTTGTTTGCATAAAGCACCTGAAAAAGTAGACCAAGTGAATCTAAAACCGGGTATATTTTAGTCATCCACGCCGCACGAGTAATGCTTGCCCTAATTAATTGAAAGTCGAGATCCAAGTATTCGAACTCCCATTCTATCGGACGAGTCTTTGATACAGTGAATCTCCCGCAACAAGCCAAGGGAAAATCCGCATGAGAATCACTAGGAGCTCACGAGCAGACCACGAGCGCTCGTGCGAGACACAAAATTATGGTTAGCAGAAACCTGAGATATGCAAACATATCCAGAGATAAAATGTGAAGACGACATGATGAACTAATCTAATGCGCGAGAGGATGGGCTAAATCAGCAACTTAGGATCCTAACAAGCCAAATGCGTCCCCGGGGAGAGTTAATGTATTGGCAGCAGTTCAATTTCAGGATCATGGAAAAGCGACAATCTTGTAAACAAAGGCAGGGGAACTTTTGTTTCTATTAGGATACCAATCAACAAAGGTTGTTAACTTTGACAAAATTGCTAATTTAAGCTAGCTTAAGGGGATTACTAGACCTCTAAATTCCACTCTTTAGTCGCGCATGTACAAGAAAAGGGAAGAGTTACCATTTGCGATGGCCTCCCCGCTTCTTTTCTAGAAAAAGCTTTAGCCTTTATAGTAGGGCTGGAGCTACTAGCCTGGTGAGCATTAGGGTGGACAGCCCAGAAGAGGATGCCATCACCAGTTTACTTAGATAAACTTTTATCGCTTAGATTGGACTAACTTTGTAGCGAGTACTTGGCTAAGAGGGTTGGCTGGAGGATCCTCATCCCCATTACTACCCATGTTACTGATGATATCCTCAATCTCATCCTCTCAGAACTAGATGACGACACCACAACGTCACTAGAGTCACCCGAGTTTGTGCAAGGATGAAACTCGGTTCAAACCCCTAATTGGGATAAATAAAGGGTTCTGTGTGACTTCACATAATCCAGAAACAACCTATTGTTTTCCTTGCAAGAGGAACTAGTTTGGAGTCTTATTTTTTAGAATGATATTTTTGCCTTCTCTCAACAGTCTTCCACACTTCTTGTGGTTGGATAGGGGCCTGAGCAGTGGCTTGCACCACCTTTATAAGCTAATACAGGCAGAGAGCGCGCCGAAGTAGGAGTGATACCTCAACATCATTAGAATTGATAGAATCGGGACATTTGTGGCTAACGTGCCACACTTAACATAAGATATCGGTCTCCATTCATATTCCAAGTAATAGGATGCACAATACCAGAATCCAATGCCACTCTAATAGAGTCGAGCAAGGGTGAATTCGCTTTTATTTCAACTCATACTCGTGTAAACGGGATCATCTTCAAGTTAGCTGTATGGAGGTCAACATGTAACAGCTTCCAATGGCACTAGCAATCAAGCTAATAGCATGGGTAGACCACATAGAAAATGGGATTGATTTCAATCTAATCCACAGAGAGAGAGAATCATCCTGGTTCTTCTTGAGGATCAAATGCGGGTGCCATTGTTATAGAATAAGGGGAACGCTAGACACCGTGATACGCCCACCATCCAAAACCTTCCGACGGAAATCCACATCTAGGATGTTAAAGAAGAAGAAACCATCCTCATTTGCCATTACTTCTATCACCTAAGGGCCCCAAATATGCTTGATAGCCATCTTAGTTACTTTAAATGGCAGCCGTTTACCAACAAAATATCCAACAAGGCAAGACTTCCATTTCGGGTAAGCCTCCTCCTATACTTCATTAGAAATATGAGCTAAGGTCCTACCATTAACAATATCAGGAGGTAAGTAAGGAAGAGCATACCCTTTCTCTACAGATTTTGCAACAGTAGCCTAGGAGCGCTATGGGGGGTTGGCAACCCTGAACCTGGACTGGGGGGGGTCTGGAGGTAGAGCGGCCTCTACTCCGAGAGTGCCTCTCTTGGCGAGGTTCCTGCATTGCGTTGCCAGCTGAAGAAGTCCTAACTCCCCCTGGAGCAACGTCAGTGGCCACACTTAGGTGGGTAGTATCAGTGAGAACAGGGGGCTTCACAGCCTTAGCAGAGGCCTCCACAATAGGGTCACTCACATTCGCTCCAAAGCTAACACTTGGGACATGCTTGACCATTTTGCCAGACTTGGCTTTCATCATCTCCAAGGGAGGCCTCCTCGGGACAGGACAAATGGCGGTTTAGGCGCCATGGTTAAATTAGGCATATGCCATGGATACGCACACTAGTTTTAGCTAGACCACAATCTGGAATGGGGTTCTCGGGACAGCTCCCCAAGAGAATCCAACCAGATGAGTCAAAGAGGGGGCAAGGGCAACCCCAATAAGCAAAACCTAGTGAGAACTATCGGTTAGATAGACGGGAAAGGCAACTAGGCTCATCGATGTACAGTACCTCAACAGCACAACCTTAGATCTAAAATGGGGAAAATCGGTGAGGCACGTGGCAAAAATCCCACCTAGGAGATCGAGCATCAACAGGGGGCGACCCTAGCTACAAAATCAAGAGAGCAAACCCGATGAACATTGCTCCAACCAGGCGCGAAAATGAAAAGTATGCTTTCGCAGTTGTTTTTTTGTTGGTAAAGGTAAGTAGTATAAATGACTAATCAAAACGTCTAGTTATAAGTAGGATCCCGAACAAAACAACCCTCTACCTGAAGCGACACTAATGTTGCAACTGGTGCAGGGTATCAGGGGAACAAAGAAAGCACGAAACACAACCGGGCGAGAAAGAGCCAAAATAGCCGCAATAAGAACCAAAAGAACGAAACACAAGGCAGAAATAGCCCCAGTTAATCAAAAATAGAAGGGGAACAGCCCCACGAAGTCTGGGTTCTCCTGTTGCGGGGAGTATCTTCAATATCTTTGAAGGTGAGAGCTTTATCCTGGACGATCTTAACCAAATGATGCTTGAGCACAGGAATGATACGATACTGATTTCTAAAAATAATGTTCTTACGCTCAGTCCATATCATATGAAATAAAGTAGCAAACGAGTATCGAGCGATGCATTGATGGAATTGCTGGCCGTTAATGCATCGAAGAGCCCAAGATAAGTTGTCCTGCCATGAGCCATTACACCAAGACAAGTTGCATTTGTTGGCCCAACATTGGGCGAGAGTACCTGTAACATTGCACCCGAAGAACAGGTGATCAACCAAGTCAGGTCTAGCTCAGCAAAAAGCACACGCGCCTTCCGTGATCCTACGATAACTTAGCAAAAGAGTTTAAGTTGGGAGCCTGCTAAGGGTTATCAGCCATAAGAGGAAGGCGTGATGGGGAACAATAGCGCGGTCCCAATTGAAAGAGTGCCAAGTGACGGTTTTGCCTTTACGTCTAATGACATTCCAAGCTAAAGATATAGAGAAGACACTCGGAGGGTGGTTATTCCAGATGAAACGATCACTGCTACCAGGGGTAAGAGGGGGTGGCAAGTTAGTGCAAGAAGCTATGGTGTTCCTAACCAGAGATGGTGGAAGAATTAAAGAGCAGAATTCACATACAGTAGCATTTCTCGAAATGTCGGAGTAGTAAATATCTCAGTCAGTAAAGAGCTTGTGTAGGGGCCCTCTATGGTGCCATGGATTAAACCAAAAGGAAGTCAAGTCCCCATCTCCAATACGCCAGTGGCACCGAGGAAGGAATTCAGGGCGTAACTACAAGATTTTTTTCCAAGCCCAAGAATAGAACGTCGGCTGAGTAGTAACCCAGAAGTTCTTGTTCTTGAGGAAAGTGGAGTGAATCCATTTGCACCATAAGGACTATTTGTCCGTGAACAAGAGCCAGATGTGCTTGAGCATCGCCGCACAATTGCAATCGAGAAGCCTACGAATCCCCAAGCCTCCTTCCTCCTTGGGGAGGCAAACATCACACCACGAAACCTTAGCGCCTCCAACACCCAACTCTAGTCCCTTCCATAAGAACTACCAAAGGATATGCTCAATACACACTAAAATCGACATGGGGAGAGTGAAGACACTAGCCCAATACACATGAATAACATGTAAAATAGACTTTATAAGTTGAACACGGCCGGCAAAATAGAGAAATCTCTGAGACCAAGATCGAGCTCTGGAGGTAATAGTATTCACCAGATGATTACAATCAGCTTTGCTTAATCTAGAAGTAATGATAGGAACACCTAGATAACGGAAGGGAAGCATACCTTCATGGAATCTAAGGATTTGGCTCAGTTGGTCACGAAGTTGTGGAGGAGCACCAGAGAGGAATACTTCACTCTTATTAGCATTCGGCCTCAAGGCAGACCAATTAGAGAACCTATCGAGTCCCGCTTTCAGTAAGGTGATCGAAGCTAAGTTTACCTTAGAGAATAGGAGGACGTCATCGACAGAGAATAAGTGGGACAGCCGAGTTACCTTACACCGCCAAAAAATTTGAAACCAGGGAGCCCTGTCTGAGTAGACAAAATTTCCATTATAGGTGTGAAGAGGTAGGGGGACATAGGGTTCTCTTGGTGAATGCCCCTACTGCTCGAAAAGAAGTTGTGGAAATCTCCATTAATGGACATCGAGAATTTAGGGGACTTAACACACGTCACGACCAGCTTGGTGAATTCAACCGGAAATCCAAAGGATCGCATGGCTAAATCCAAGAAATCCCAATCTACTGAGTCATACGCCTTTTGGAAGTCGACTTTGATAGCACATTTCGGGAGATAAGACACATGGTGAAAGCCAATATACAGCTCTTGAGCTAACAAAATGTTATCAGAGATACGACGTCCCTTGACGAATGCATTCTGAGGGTGACTAATAAGCATCGGGAGCAATGAGGCAATTCGATTTGCCAAGATTTTACTGATGCATTTGTATATAGTGTCACAGCAAGAGATAGGTCTGAAATCACTCATAGAGGAAGCATTAGGTACCTTTGGCACCAGCGAAATGATGGTGTTATTAATCTCCTTCAGCAGGAAACCAGAGATGAAGAAATCCTTAACAGCAGCAGTGACAGAGGGACCTATGATATCCTAAGTGGCTTTGAAGAATTCAACATTATAGCCATCCGGGCCTGTGCTTTACCACTAGGAAGAGAGAAAAAAGTGCTGCGAATCTCCATATCCGAGACATGCTTGGACAGCAAGCGGTTCTGGTTAGCACTGAGGCAGTTAGCAATATACGCCTGCACCTCCTGGACTGTCGGTAGCTCAGGCCTCAAGGGTGAAGTAAAGAGTTTCTCATAGTAAGAAACAATATATTGTTGCACTAGGGGAGGATCATTCAGCTGGTTACCCGAGCAGTCCACCACAAAAAGTATCCTATTGTGGAGGTGACGTTTGTTAACAAAGTGATGGAAGTATTTAGTGTTCCGATCACCCTCCTTTAACCATTGTATCCGAGACTTCTGCTTATAGAAGGCTTCTTCTTGCAATCTAAGGTTAGCAAACACACTTCTCTGCATTTTTTCTTGGTTCGCAAGACTCTGGTTTAGAGGATCTAACACTAGGGCATCCTGGATATTAGTTAACACCCTTCTTGCTTCCGATGTTCGCATAGAGATATCGAAGAAGGATTCCTTATTCAGATGTTTAAGGCGCCCTTTGAGGATTTTATGTTTCTGGCATACTGAGAACATAGGTGTACCAGATATATAAATGTCCCAAACTTGAGAAACTAGTGGCAAAAGAGAGGGGCTGGATATAAAAAAATTGAAGAATTTGAAGGGCTTCTTGGACACTTGAGGAGCCATCACCCTGGTAATCATTGGAGTATGATTCGAGACACCGGAGCCAAGAACACTGCCTCCGAGAAGGAGAAATCCCTCGTCCACTGGTCATTGATAAGCACACAATTAATCCTCCTCTGTCTTCACAAGGCACTCGAGAACATTGACTAAGTGAATCTATGTCCAGTATAACGTTGACTAAGTGAATCTATGCCCAGTATACCTTAGGTCATTAAGACCTGCCCGAGCCAAGAACTGGCTGAATTCATCAAAAGAGGGAATCCACACATTCGAACTTTCCAAACTATCCGAAGGGTCTTTGATGGCATTAAAGTCTCTAGCAACTATCCATGGCACATCAATGAGAGAGCCACTAATAAGCTCAAGATCAGCCTAAAGCATGCGTCTTGACACAAAAGTGTGGTTGGCATACAAACCGAAACATAACAAACTCTGCTGAGTGATAAAAAATAAAGCTGGGCATGGGTAAACTGCTCTGACGAAGATAGAACAGCAAGATCATGATCTGAGGATCCCAACTAACCTAGATACGGCCACGAGGGGAGGTAGAGTAATTATCATACCAATTCCAAGTCGGGAACAAACTAGAGGACAAACTTGAGAATAAAGATTCAGGGACTTTCGTTTCAAGAATGCCAACACAGTAAATATGGTTACATCAATCCAAGTTCTTTATTTCAGCCTGCTTAAGGGGTTAACAAGACCCGTAATATTCCATACGCCAAAAAACATAAGTAAAGGGCGAGGAAAGTTACCGTTTCTTGCGCCATCCTTGCCTTTTCTTTGAGGAGGGCTTAGTCTTTATAGTAGGACTCATGCTACTATCTAAGTTCAGGGTCGATTGTACCTGATCAACCATCGGATTACCTGAACAACCTGCTTATCGAGATCAGGATTGGCACCTTAATGAAGCATCCTCGTACGACGAGTATTTGGTTGGGCAGAAAGGGGGAAAGGCTCCTCCTCTGCCTCGCTACCAATGTTACTAACGAATTCAACAGTATCTTCCTCTAAGTCAGAGGAAGCATTAGAGGTAGCTTGGGACACGCCCAGGTCTTCCAAGCAAGACTGCACTATATCCAAACTAGGGACAACATTTGAAGAGGGTGGATCTGCACGACTACCAGGGGGCTTAGAAGTGGTCCCAACAAGATTTGCTTTGGGAGTATTGTTAGCTCATGAGCTGGTTCCTCTATTAACAGTCTTCCACTCATCCTTAGAAGTAATAGAGTTTCCCTGGTCATCAACTCGAGTGGAAGGCTACAGAGTGGCATCATTCAGGGGTGTTTCATCCACCCAAGTGGACGACTGCAAAGTGGCATCATTCAGTGGTTTTTCACTGTCTCCCAAAACAGGTTCACCAAGAGGAGTATCAATATTCTCAAGACACTTATGGCCAAAAATGCCATAACGCATACAAGAGATTGGCTTCCACTCGTACTCTACTTCAACAGACCGAGTATCATCATCATCCAGTAGAACATTGATCGAATCACAGAGGAGTTGATTGGCTTTAATCTCAACGCAAACATGAGCATATGATAACATAGTCTTTTTCTCAGTATGAAGATCCACATGTAGAGGCTTTCCAATAGCACTAACTATCGAGCTGATGCCCTGAGCCAACCATAAAGAGTAAGGGACATACCGTAATCTAACCCTCACCGGGAGAGATTCATGTTGACCACGCTTAAGGTCTATCTTCGAGTGCCACTATTGCAGGATTAAAGGCACCCTTGCTATAGTAATGGGGCCGTTGTCAAGAATTTTCCTTCTAACCGTCCCATCCGAGATATGAAAGAAGTAAAAAACCATCCTTATTAGCCATAACGTCGTAGAGATGTGTTCCCACACATTTTTTTGTTACACCTTCCATTAATTTGAAGGGAAGCCGTCACCCAACAAAATAACCCACCAAGCATTTCTTCCATTTCGGATCATATGCCTCTAGGATTTCAGGTGAAATTTTAACAACAACCTTACCATCAATAATAGATGGGGGAATAAAGGTGAGATCATAACCTTTTTCAGTAAGCTTAACCACAGACGCCCATGAACGAGGCTGAGGAGCTTCCTGAGCTGGACGCGAGGGGGGGTCTAGAAAACTCTCTTCCACGGCTTCAACTTCTCCTTGAAGAACGAACATTAGGCAGAGTTTTATTAGCAGTGGAAGAGGTTCTAGCAGCCATGAGTTCTATAGAATTTTCAATCGATTTCCCCTTTGAGGGGTGACTAATAACGCCAGGGGTCGGGGCAACACCATCAGGTAAATTCGACTTAGCAAGGTATTTGAAGTTCACCTTAGTATGCTTGGCCTTGGCTGAAGCCATGTTAGGTCTCAGTGGGATAGATTTCTCCCGTATCTCTGTTCGCTCAGCCATGGAACTCTCAATCCCGTGCAGACATCACCCCACGGGAGAGTAACAACCACGAAACTAGCCAATCAGAGTAGAAAATAGGTGAAGGCGACCAACCACACCAAGATAAAGCAGAGACAACCGGCCAAAACCCACGATATAGCCACAGATCGAAGGAGAGATTGAGGTCAGGACTTACTTTGATTTATCATTGAGCATGGGAGAGAGCACTCCATGAGGATCCAATCGGATAGAATAACGTGGATGAGGAGGTGACCCTAGCTTCCAAGAATCAAGGCAAACGAACTGCCGGATCGCTAGAAAATGTGCAAGGGACAGCGGGTGTACAGTAGCCTGAGAAAACCTCGTACCAAAAATGACAACAAGGGTGTCACAAATGGTGCAAAGGTGTAATGGTAAAAAGAGGCACGAAGCACAACAATAACAGCAGCTAAACAAAAGCCAGCAAAAGGGCGGCAAGACAACCGCACGGAAGCTAAGTGAAGATAGAAGGAGAAATTCCCCAATTGACTTGCATTCTCATGTTGCGCGGTGAGTCTTCAACCGTTTTGAGGGATAACCCTCTATCCTTCACCAACTTGGAAAGGTGGGAGTGCATGGATGGCATGAAGCATGGACGATCTTGAAAAAGGTATTGTTCTGTTCAATCCAAATAACATAGCAAATAGCAACAAAGGAGAAGTGGGCAATACGATCACAGAAGGAGGACCGCTTGAAAGACCGACCAATCCAATCAAGGGTGTTCCGCCAAGGTCTAGTCTGCCAATTTAAGTTGCACTTGGAGGCCCAAAAACGGGCAAGAAAGCTCGTGAAGGAGCAATCGAAAAAGAGATGGTTGATAAAGTCAAGCGGCAATGGCAAGAGGCACAAGTACCTTCGGCAATTGAGCGATAGGAGAGCAAATAAACCTGAGTAGGTAGCCTCTTTAGGGAAATCAGCCACAACAAAAATGCATGTCTCGGAGCAAGATTATTGTTCCAAACAAAGGAACTCTAGGATACCTTCGGCCCCTTCGTAGTTGTTTTTTTTTTTTGGTAAAATAAGAATTGTATTAACTTTACAAAGCGCAACAATAGAGCAAAAGCCAGCAACAAACCTCATACCCTAAGTAACACATGAAGGTGTCCCGAAGGGTGCGAAAGTGTAGCGGTAAAGGAACAACAAAGAAATAAAAGGCACAAGGGCCAAAGGCAAATCAAAATAGGGGGGAAAAACAGCACCCCCAATAAGGCCAAGGTCAAATCAAAAGAGCCAAGAAGGCATGAACAAATCAGTCAAAGATAGTCGAAGGTAGTCCCCGGCTGTGCTATGTTCTTCTATTGCGTCGCAAACCAGCAACAGGTTTGAGGGAGATAGCTTTATCCCTCACCAATTTGATCAAGTGCTTCTCGAGCACCGGCAAGTAAAGAGCTTGGTTACAGAACAAAATATTATTCCTCTCCATCCAAATAAGGTGGCACAAAGCTTCAAAGGAGAACCGAGCAATTTTCTGGTGAGAGTACTGGCTGCCGATAGCCTTAGAGGCCTACCAGAGGTTTTCCTGCCATCCTTTGTTCGTCCAAGCCAAATTACATTCGGAGGCCCAGAAGCGAGCCAAGAAAGCAATGATGCTACAACCGAAGAACAAGTGATCGATAGAGTCTGACCTAAGATGGCAAAATGCACAAAACCCCTCATTAATTCTTCCATAGCCGAGGAGCAGAACTTGGGTGGGCAGTCGGTTCAGAGTGATGATCCAAAGAAGGAAGGCATGACGAAGGATAATGCTTCGATCCCAAACAAATGAATGCCAATATATCGAGGGGCCTTTATCACGGATAAGGTCCTAAGCCGAAGAGATGGAGAAGACCAACCACAGAAACCGATCTGGTCTCTCCGGCACCAGCTGAGGGGTATAGTCAGTCCAGGAGCAAAAGCTGGAATACACATGGGACGGGAGAGGTGCCGAAGAGAAATAATCCAGTACCAAAGCATCCCTCGGGATTCCAGAACAATAAATATCCCTATCGGAGAAAAGCTTGTACAACGGGCCTCTAGGGTGCAAATTGTCAAACCAAAAAGAGACGAAGTACCCTTTATCGATACGCCACCGGCAGGATATATCAAATGTTGAATGAAGGTCAAGGATTTTCTTCCATGACCAAGAGCAGAAAGTAGGTTTACGAACAACCAAAAAGTTCTTCAGCTCCAAGAAAGTTGAATAGATCCACTTACACCACAGGGATTCCTTATTAGTAAAAAGGAGCCAAATGTACTTCACCATTGCGGCACAATTGCAATCCGACAACTTACGAATACCCAAATCACCTTCCGGCTTAGGATGGCATATGTCATTCCAAGGAACTTTAGCCCTTCCAACACTGAGTTTAGGACCTTTCCAAAGGAATTGTCTTAAGATGCGTTCAATACTAGAGAGAACTGATTTTGGGAGAGTGAAGACACTCACCCAAAAAACATGGATAGCATGCAACACTGACTTGATGAGCTGAAGACGACCAGCAAAAGACAAGAAATGGTGGCACCACGATTGGGCTCGAGCAGTAATAGCATTAACCAGCAAGGCACAGTCCACTTTAGAGAGTCTAGATGCAATGATAGGAATACCCAAGTAGCAAAAAAGGAGCGTACCTTCCACGAAGCCAAAAGAGTGAATAATTTCGGCCTTCATGTCCTCAGAACCCCTAGCGAAGTAGATTTTGCTTTTCCTCACATTAGGCTTCAACCCAGACCAATTAGCAAATCTGTCAATACCTGCTTTCAGCAAAGAGGTGGAGGACAGATCGGCTTGAGAAAATAACAATACATCATATGCAAAGAAAAGGTGGGATAGACGGATATTCTTGCATCTCCAGAAGAATTTAAAGGCTGGGCATTGCATTTGAGCATCTAGTATTCCGGAAAAGGTCTCCATGACAAGGGTGAAAAGGTAGGGGGACATCGGGTCCTCTTGCCGGATGCCCTTATTACTAGGGAAGAAACCGTGAAGCTCCCCATTTATAGCCATTGAGAACATAGGAGATCTCACACAAGTTAAGATCAGTTGAGTAAGCATACTTGGGAAACCAAAAGCAATCAAGACACTCTCTAGAAACTTCCAATCAACCGTATCATGGGCTTTGTGGAAATCCACTTTAATAG
>JAGVVM010007425.1:0-24838 GCA_019149425.1 Psidium friedrichsthalianum
CACTTACTGATTTAAAATCTTGCAAAACGCAAGTGCAGCCATCAAATTGAGTTTTGGAAGAATGATCGTTTTCAAATGATCATACCTTTCTTTCAAATTATTCCATAAGACCAGTGGTTCTTTCACGGTGAGATATTCTATTTTCAAGGCTTCGTGAAGATGTCAACGGAGGAAGATCATCGCTCTTGCCTTATATTGGTCAGACGTAGTATTTTCATCTTTAATGGTATCTCCAAGACCATTGGCCGCAAGATGGATTTCAGCATCTGTATCCTGAAAGATAATTCTTTCCGGAGATATCAAGGGCCATGAACTACAATTTCGTGAGGTTTGACATGATGACTATAAGAAATACAAGTGATTATGTTAGAAATAAAATGAATGAAAATCTTTGAAATTACCGTTGACAACCTTCGCTTTTGTGGATGATGATAGCTTGAAATTATCGTTGACAACCTTAGCTTCTCAGTTGGTTAGAGCGTCGTGCTGATAACTATTGTAAAATATTGCGTCACAAGAACGTAACGGAGAGAATAGAGAGATTAAGAAAGAGAGAGCAAATGAATACCAAACAAGACAAAATAGAGAATTTTATTTCCAACTCTTGTGTACACATTCCAATGATCAAATATACTCTCCTATTTATAGGAGAATAGGGGTACATCTTACAATGAATGGAGGAACGGTTAGGAGATGAACGGATGCAAACGGTTAAGAAGATGAAGGGATGTATGACCATAATGTGTATATTAAGTAGAATGATATATAATGAATATTCATTTATATATTTTATAACATTAAAGATGTACATTGGGATTGATTAGAGAAAATGGTCCAAAAAGTGAAATTTTACTTTTTTTTTCTTTTGTATTTATTTATGTGAGTGAGACCAAGCTCACTTTTCTAATTATATATTGGGGCCCAATATCCAAAAAAAAACTTCTACTTTAGCATATGACCCAATTATATCCAAATTTTTTGTCTCATTAAAAGCCTCTAACTTTTACTTTTATCTCAATTCTATTGGCCTAATATCCAAAAAATTTCAAACTTTAGCATTTGTGCCAATTATATCCAAAACTATTTTTTTGTCTCGTAAAAAAATTCCTGACTTTTACTTTTGTCACAATTCTACTACCGTTAACCTTCCGTCTATAATCACAATTAGTTAATTTTATGTGGTATTTTCATCTCGTTAATAAATTATATCTCAACAAAGCTGACATGAAAAAACCCCTAACTTCTCTTCTGTTGTTTACTTCTCCTATATATTGCCGCGAGATATGGAGCCATTCAATACGCATGTTTGGGCATGTTTTGAATTGTCCCCGACACTCAACACCCAAAGAAAGGGTAGATGTGGAAATTTGATTATTCGGATCAACAATCTTAAATTTTGCTGTTCATGAACCCTAATATTTTCGTACTTCAAATGTTCATTAGTAAGTTCATCAAGAAAATTCGAATTACGTAGGATTAACTAATGGTGATTATAGATGGAAGACTAACAATAGTAGAATTGAGACAAAAGTAAAAGTTAGGGGTTTTTTATAAGACAAAAAATGTTTTGGCTATAATCGGGACATTTCTAATTTAGGATTTTTTTGGTATTAGGTAGGTAGAATTGGGACAAAAGTAAATATTAGGGATTTTTTTATGAGACAAAAATAGTTTTGGATATAATTGAGATAGATGCTAAAGTTAAGGTTTTCTTTTTTTTTTTTTTAGTGTTAGGCTTATATACTAGATAGACATTCATCTTGTTAGGAGTCTTAATTTCCCAGGAACTTTTTAGTAAACATGACACGGCCATCCCCCCCCCCCCCCCCCCTCTTTTAAGGAAATAGAAAGAGTAAAGCTTTGCTAGCTTTTTTTGGCGGGCGCAGGAGAGTGTTGAGAAATGAATGTTGTTGTTTTAAATAAGTAACAGGAGCGCTGAAGATTTGCTTAATTCTGACCAAAAAAATGAAAATTGAGAGTGCTATGATAGAAAGATAACAACTCCATCATTCCAAAGGTCGATATCTTCAAGTGGGAGCCTTGGGGATTAGCAAATAAGGATTTAAGGGTAAAGAGCAAGACGTTATTATTATTTTTGCTGCCCTTCTCAGCGAGTTATGGCATGCTAATGGCTACCTTATGAATGTGACATCATGTCAACCTAAAGTACTAGGAATTGCATAAGATAATCCATGAATTAGTGAATAGTTTGCGGAATAAGCTGATGGAATCAAAGTTTAATGATATATGATTGTTCATAGGAAAAGAAAGGGATAAGTTCTTCATTAATTTGATTTGAACTGAACGATCATTCCTTTTGATGACAAAGTTCAAAAGTGGTGGTTCTACTATCCACAAATGCAACAAATTCAAAGATTAACTCAAGAAAATCGGCCTTGATAGGACTATCAATGCTAGAGACCAAACTAGAGTATTGGTACTAAGAAAACATTAGGCTGCGTTTGGTGGGTCGGATGAAACTCTAGATACGATAACCTTTATTCCATCTAGTGTTTGGAGTGACACAACATCCGAATATGATCGGATATTGCTTGAATAAAAAAAAATCCCACCTAGGGAGTGGGATAGACCCGGATAGCATGTGTGAAATATAGAAAACTAAAATTTTTCTCTCTCCTCCTCCCTCTCTCCCTTCGTTGCTAGGTTGGCTAGAGTCATGGCGACCATGGGAAGACAAAGCCGATCAGATTGGCTAGTGACACCGGCTATTCCATAACCAACAAGGCGAGATTTGGAGTTAGGGTTCATGGCCGAGTCACCATCTTAATGGGCGGCTCACAATTGTCATCCCTAGCTGAGCCAACTCTTTGTGGTTGTTTACCTTTAGGCTCGTCTATCAATCTAGAAGTAGTAGTAGATCTCAAGCCTTCATATTGCAGATCTCATTTTGGATGACCAATATGGAAATTAAGAAAAGCAGGGAGGATCAGAAAGTGGCAAGCAAAAAACTCGGGCAAATGTCATGAACTAAGAGTTTGTTTAACGTTTTCATGATCTCTGCGGCCTTAGGAAGTGATTCCCAAGTCAGGTAATCCAAACCGAACCGAGCACACTCGCATAGCACACGACTAAAGAGAGAGTGGAGGGAATCTGAATTGTATTGATGTTCAGATTAAATACAAGTGCGGGGAGGGTCACTCTTTATACACACAAAGAGGCAACTCACGAGTAACTCTTGGTCTACCCATGTTTGTCATGTACTGTTCATCCGTTAGTGTTCCATCTTATAGTGCATGCCTCATGCATCATGCTAGCTCGCCTGAGGATGAATCTGGACACTATCCCTGCTCAAGAGTCGCGTCTATTTGTCTACTCAACCTTCTTGAATAATGTTCGGAGAGGGTTGGGTTGGTTTGGGCCATGCCCAATATCATCTTGTTTGATTCATGGATTGACTCACGCATTGTGTCACGACCCATCCTAGTCAGAGGATTCATTGGGCCGTGATATTATGCCCCACTTAAACGGGCGATGGCCTCGTCGCCTTTCTTGACGTGGAAGATCTCGATAAGTTTTCAGAATTGCCACAGTGCTTCTTCCGATTCCCCACTATTCTCACTTTTAAGGAGACCCTTCCACTTAATCAAATATTCATGCTTAAGCTCCCAATAACACTTCCTTATGACTTGATCAGTCAGAATGCATTCGGCATCTCGATCATAGGATGTTTTTGCCCCAAAAGGTGCTGCTACAATTCCCATCATTCCAACTGTTCCTTATCCGAGTGAAATGGCTTAAGCATGCTCACATGGAACACTGGATGAATCTTCAATTTCGCTAGGAGTTCCAGCTTATATGTAGCCTTCCCAATTCATTACACCACACGGAACAATCCCTCATATCGATGCAACATTGCCTTATGTACCCCCTATAACGTGGAGGCAACTTGCAAAGCACTTGATCTCTGATTTAGAATTTTACGTGCCGATGTTTTCTATCGACCCTCTTCTTCATCATCTTCGAAGCCTTGTGGAGGTAAGTACGGGCCAAATCAACTTCCTCTTGCCACTCTCTAGCACATTGGTGTGTTGCTGGACTACTCCTCCAATATCCCGTTGTAACCATATTTGGAGTAAGTGGTTACTGTCCCATAATGATCTCAAGGGACTCTTCCTCGTTGATTCGCTTCGCTGTAAGTTGTAGGAAGACTGAGCCATATCGATCAAGTTGGCCTAATATCGTTAGGTCGTACTCAAGTAGTGTCGTAAGTATACTTCTAAAAGTGCATTCACTCGCTCGATCTGGCCATCGGTTTGTAGGTGGAGACTAGTGGAAAAGTTTAGCCTAGTGTCGAGCAACTTGAAAAGTTCGGTCTAGAATCTCCTTGTGAACTGAGGGTCTCAATCACTCACGATCATCTGTGGTGCACCCCAATGTTTCATAACATGCTTTAGGAATAACATGGCGGCCTCCTCAGTCGGGCAATTATTCGCGGCTGGCACAAACATTGCATACTTAGAGAATCATTCAATGACAACCATCAAAGTCCAACAATTTCGGACTTAGGCAACTCAACAGTGAAGTCCATCGATATACTTTCCTACGGCCTGCCTTTCCATGATCTACAATGGTTTGAGGAGCCCAATAAGGGATTTTTGCTCCAGCTTGACTTGTTGATACATGAGGCAAGTTCGTACATAAGCTTCAACATCGTCCCGCAAATGCGACCAAAAGTATCGATCTTCTACGAGCACCATTATGCGACGAACTCCAGGATGGGCCCCCACTTAGAATCATGGCATTCTTGCAAGATCTCCCTTCACAGCTTTTTGAAGGATGGGACGTAGAGCCTCCTCCCTTTAGTAGTGAGGAGGAGGTTGCCCTCACACTAGAACGTCCAAGTCTTGCCTTCTCGAACATAGTCAAGAAGCATCCTTGCCACGGGGTCGTGTTGCAACCTCTTTCAATCCTCTCAATCAGAGGACATTCTAGCTAACTCATCGAGGCCTGCTCACTCTTCTAACTCAAGCAGTTTGTTGCGGAGTTCGTCTTTCCCAACTTATATTCCAATACGTGGTCAAACTTAGCCAAGAAATCTTGCCAACAAGCTTGCTTCAGGCTCAGCTTTTTCTATGTTTGAAAATAGCTTGCGGTGATGTCGTTTGTCCTTACGACAAACCATGACGCCAAGAGATAATGCCTCCACCTTCGGACACAATGAATCATTGCAATCATCTCTTTCTCTTGGACCATATATCACCGCTCTGTTTCGCTCAACTTCTGAGACTCAAAAGCTACGGGATGCCTCTCTTGCATCAGAATGTCACCTATCACAAAGTCATAAGTGTCGGACTCCACCTTATAGATTTTTTTGAAGTCAGATAGCACGAGCATCGATTTCTCAGTCATCACTTATTTTAGGTGGTCGAATGCCCTTTGGTTTTGTTCCGTCCATCCACGTCCTTCCTTTCTTGAGCAGGTCTGTGAGTGGTGTTGTGATATCCGAATAATCTTAGATGAATCATTGATAATAGTTCGCTAAACCAAGAAACGATCTCAGCTTCGCTTGTTTCGTTGGTGGTTCATCCTTGGTAATGGCTTGGATCTTTACTAGATCCATCCTCACACATTTGTCCTTGATGATATGGCTAATGAATGGCACTTTGGGTTGTGCAAATGTGCACTTCTCCTTTTTGACATACAGTTCATTCTCCCTCAAGACTTGAAACACCCATTTGAGGTGCTCAATATGCTCCTCGAGCGTTCAACTAAGATAACAATGTTATCCAAGTACACTACAACAAACCGATCAATGAAAAGTTAAAGTACCTTGTTCATGAATGTGCAAAACGTCATTGGGGCATTAGTTAGGCCGAAAGGCATAACGAGGAATTCATACAAACCGTAGCGAGTCACACACGCCATTTTTAGTTCATCCACCTCAGCGATTCGAACTTGGTAATATCATGATCGTAAATTGAACTTTGTGAACCATCGAGCACTCCCAAGCTAGTCGAATAGATTTGTAATGAGAGAAATGAGATGCTTGTTTTTAATAGTTACCTTATTCAACGATCAATAATCGATGCACATACAAAGAGAGCCATCGTGTTTCTTTTGGAACAATACTAGCGCACCGAACATAGCCTTCAAAGGCCATATATAACCAGTATCAAGGAGATCCTTAAGTTGCTTTCTCATTTGTTCTAACTCTAGTGGTGGCATGTAGTATGGCACCATGGTAGGTAGCCGAGCGTCGGGAATTAACTCGATCCTATGGTCCACCTCCCTCTTCGATGGCAATTTCTTTGGTAGCTTGGGCAGCATTACGTCCTTGGAATGTATCGAGGACCTACCTCACTGTCGTTGGAGTCTTAACCCCAAAGATCACAGGATCTTCAGCTTTCAAGACAGCTACGTATGTCTCCTCCCCTTTTTTAGTTCCTCGAGAGAGCTGTATGGCCGAGGTCATCTTTCGATTTTACCTTGGTTCGCTATCCAAAGGGACCACACATTGTACTTGGGGATCCAGGATGCACGTGTAATCCATAGAGGGCACCACCATGCCATTTATTCGCTCAATAAATCCCAACCCAATGATGATGCTGTAGTCATCATGAGGGACTATATCGATGTTTTCTCAGTCTTTCCATTGCTCCACAATGAGCTCCACATCCTTGGCCAAGCTGACGGTAAAGATTTTTTCCAAGTTCACCACTTTTAGCCACCCATCTCATTTTTTGACTTGCAAATTGAGTTTCTTTGTAGCTTCTTTCGATATGAACAAATTGAAAGCGTCGATGTTAATGAGAGCATTCATCATGATACTCGTGATTGTCACGTCCATGAACATCATCCCCTTGGGCTTGCTTGCCTTCTTAGTTTGAATGTCGTATAGGACCCTCATCGATCCCACCTTTGCTGCTTCCTTTTATTCTTCGTCGTTCTTGATAGTAGATGCGACTTTCTAAGTTTTGGGACAATGTCGAAACTGGCAAAAGAAACATTTCAATGGGATGGTTCCGCCTTCCTTATGTCCATTGTGGCTAGATCCCACCTCATCTCAAGAGTGGGGTGCTAGGATTTTTTGTTGTTGTAGTAGTGATGCTAGTTGCAATCTCCCTCACTAGCACCCTTGCCACCCTTATGTCAAACATCCATCTTTTTCAGAGCACTTGCTTTGAATCCATAAGCGACTCAACCACCGTCAAAGCTAATGCGAGATCTCTTGCATTCCACCACTTCAACTCGTTCTTTGCCCACAACTTGAGGCTGCCCACGAATGAGTAGTAGGCCTCCATGTCGTTTATCGAGGGGATTTGAAGTTTTAACTCCCAAAACTTCCTCACATATTCCCAAATCGTACCCTTCTGCTTAAGGCATTACAATTCATCCCGAGCTTCCTCCTTCATGTAGGCAGGGAAGAATTCTTCCGAAACTCATCTATAAACATTTCTCATGTTACAATAGGCTCGGTAGTTCTATCTGCACTCCGGGTAAGCCAACAAAGCAGCACGTTCTCGCTTAGGTATATCAATGTGGTATTTATCCACGTGGCTTCATCATGAATTCCACTGGCCTCAAAGTATTAATTCAAGTACTAGAGGAAATTATCTACATCTTTAACCATCTTTAAGCCTTTGAACTCCTTTGGCAGAGAAACGTTCACCCTTGGCGATGCGAGGAGCACTGCGTCCAAACGCCCAACTTCGAGCATAGCCACCGTGGCTCTCAGCTCAGTCTACTTAGCTTGTAGCGCATTAAACTCAGCACGAATAGCTACCACCAAGGCATTTAAGGCCTCATTCTTCTTTTGGTGGTCCTTCGAATCATTGAGGTCGCTTTTGACTTGCCTAACCTGTGCTATCTTCAAGTTCTCGTACCATGGCGAGCAACTTCTTCCCAACCACAAACCTCTTCAAGTCATTGGTTAGCTCCACAACCGTGTCTTGCAAATCCACAACAGATAATTCTACTTTGCCCACTCGGTTCTCAATCTCGCGCAATATGTCTCGCGAACTCCTATATTTCTTCCTAGTCTTGATGGCGGTCTGCTCAGTGAGCAGATCGGTAGTCCTTCTACCGTACGTATCATTGGACCTCTTCTCATGGACAGCCACTGCATCAACCTCCTTCTTAACATCTCTTGCAATCTTGTCAAAGGTTGAGCTTTCTCAAGAACAAATCTGTACAAGGATTGAACTTGCTCTGATACCAAATGTCACGAACGAGAGTTTGTTTAATGTTCTCACAATCCGTACGGCCTTAGAAAGTGAGGGGGAGGGTCACTATTTATATACACAAGAGGCAACTCGCAACTAACTCTTAGTCTGCCCATGTTTGTCATGTACTATTCGTCCGTTAGTATTTTGTCTTACACTACATGCCTCAAGCATTATGCACGCTCATCCAAGGATGAATTTGGACACTACCCTAGCTCAAGAGTCGCATTTGTTTGTATGCTGAGCCTTCTTGGATAATGCTCGACCAGGTCAGGTCGGTTTGGGCCGCGCCCAATATCATCCTTTTTTATTCATGGATCGACTCACGCATCATGTTACGGCCCATCCTAGCCGAAGGATTCTTCGGGCTGAAATTAAATTGTGAAAATATTTAAGAGTCAATTGATAAAATTAAAAATTTTAAAATTCTCTTTCTAGGCAATTTTCCTCTCATGAACGTGAAAAGTCATTGACCATTGATCAAGTGACGTGTCAGGTGGCGATATGTAATAACGGGGGTGGTAGTGCAGTTGGCTAGCGCGTAGGTCTTATAACCTTTTTGTTTTTTTGTTTTTATTTTTTTTTGTCATAAGGTCCCATAAACGAAGGAGTGGTCTCATAATTTCATATCATTTCCAATCATGGAGGCCCCCTCCTTTTCACATTGCACCACCTTGTCTTTCTATTTCAAGCTGTATCAATAGGCCTTACCCATCATTTTAATAATCATAGAAAACATTCATCTCTCTCTCTCTCTCTCTCTCTCTCTCTCTCTCTCTCTCTCTCTCTCTCGTATTAGCGTGTTGACTACTACTCCATCCATCACTAGTAGTAGAAAACATTGGTCCTACAAAAAAACCATTTCTATAATTAATCATATGCGATCATCTCTTTCTTTTAATCATTTTTTTGTTTGACCCATGATTAACTTCCTTCATCATGTCTTCAAATAATGAAACCCTAGCCCAGTACAACACATATGGACTTTACATATAAGAACAAAATTAATTTACCTAATTGCTTCCTTCCCCAATGCTCACCACTTTTTGTAGCTTAGATACACCATATTGATCTCCTACAATAAGGGTACTAAGTATTCGAAAGAGATTACAATAAGCAACGTGTCGGAGTTATATTGTAGCCGTGAGGATATCGATTCGCCAAAAGTTGTTCGGGTTGTTAAAGTAATGATTTTGATTGATTATCAATGACAATTTTTGTGTACAAAAAGAGTATGACTTGCTGACAGTGAAAATTCATGTGATTTTTGAACAATCATCTTGATGGCATCTCGTATAAATTATGAAAAAAATATGACTTGTTGATAGTCACATCGATTGATGATATGCTTCTTATTTTAAGATCACTTCTCGTACAATTTCATCAAGAAAGTTTTGTAGTGATCTTGTTGTATTCCATAGTACCTTGTTTTGTTTTCTGCTCTCACCATAGTGAAGACAATAACACTTTTAAGAATATAGGTCCCATGACTTAGTGACTATTTTTGTTTCCATTTACAACCCTAGAGAAAACTATGAAAGGTGTGAGAAGGCCGTGACACATCATTAATTAGGGGAAGATATGGTTTAGCTACTAAGTAGTTAAGACCTTTGATTTTCATCAATCACTATTTAGAACAAACCATGCAGTAATGTTGTCATAAATTCAGCCATGTTCTAAGAGTAAAAACTTGTCGTTTTAACACCATTTTAAAAAATAAGAAAGTTCATCACCAGTTTTTGAAGTAGTAGGGTTCCTTTGGGTTCTGTGGCATTTTCTTAGAGAGGTATCCTCTCTCTCTCTCTCTCTCTCTCTCTCTCTCTCTCTCTCTCTCTCTCTCTCTCTCTCTCTCTCTCTGCATGCTGAAGAAGAAACTTAGGTCTTTGGGTCTTATAGATACCTTTTTGTTCACAACTATGCAAGAGCACGTCTATGAACTGAGATTAACTCTTTAGTTCTTGTTCAATTCTCTCTCTCTCTCTCTCTCTCTCTCTCTCTCTCTCTCTCCCCCCCCCTTTTGTTTCTTCCTTATTTTGTGCTGACTAACAGAAGATCGTCTCTTAGGTTGATGCCAAACAAAGAGATATAGTAGCATGTACAGATTAAAGCATAAGGGACCACTCGAACCAAATTGAATTGGAGGGCTTCAGTCTAGTTCCTAGTTCTTACATGTGGAATCAGTGTGTGGGCGGTCCGATTCTTGAGGGAATCGGACTATGCTCACCCCTATATATACCTCACTTCTTTAAGTTCACCAGAAAAGATTACACACGGATCATTGTACTCTTCGCTTCCTTATTTGATATAACTCATTTGGCCATGGAAGGTTCTTCTTCAAAAAGGAGTCAAAACAATGAGAACAACGAAGAGAACATGAACAAGAGGGCATCGTAGTCACAATGTGATCCACCTTGATATCGAGGGATCCGGAGGTACTCTTGGGGCAAGTTCGCGGTCGAGATCGAGGACCCCTCGAGGAACGACGCCCGCCTCTGGCTTAGGACCTTTGAAACGGTAGATGAGGCTGCCTACACCTATGATCGAAGTGCCTTTGCCTTTGGAGGCCATTTGGCTATCCTCAACTTCCCTAACGAGCAATAATACTTTGCTCAAATTGGCCATTATGTCTCTGATCGCCACAGTTACTATGTCAGCTCTCATAGAGCCATCTAGAGATGTGATCAAGTTTGAGTATCTGGACGACAAGTTGTTGGACGAACTACTAAGGTTGCACAGTGACATGTAGGGTAAATGCAGGTTATCGAGGTCATAATTAGGGCTTTCAAAATTTCATGGTAAGAAATTTATTGTTACTCGTTTCATCAAGATGTTTAGGACAAAGATTGTGATGGTGCTCTTTGCGGAGTGTATATATATTTTGCTTGAATAGATTACATTAGGTAATATTCAAGATTGCATTTTCATAGTAGGGATAACGCAATATTGTAGTGGAACAAATGGCTCATAACATACAAACACAAATTGCAGTTTCTAGAATACTTCTCTATGGTACTTGCACTCAATTTAAGCAGTAGTATTCATACAAACACAAATTTCTGAGATGCTAAAGTTATTTCATTTCAATAAATTGTTGCAATGTATATATCTTAGGATTCCAATATTAAGTACCAAGATGCAATTTTCACACTAAACTATCGCCAGCTTTCGATTATACTTTCTACTAGGCTTAAGTATACAACAAGTGCCAAAACTTATGTACAACGCTCACTTTAGCCAAAACATTCAAAACGATCACTTAAGTACCAAATTTCTTGAAAACAATGCCAAAACTTTGAAAAAGATCACTTAAGTACCAAATTTTTGAAAATTATCACTTAAGTGCCAATTTTTTGGAAAATGCTCACTTCAATGCCAACTCTAGCGGGCCACATCAGCTCAACTATTTATAAAAAAAAATAAGCCATGCTAGATTTCTAGTGAGCCATGTCAGCTCAAATAGAAATTGGCACTAAAGTGAGCGTTTTTCAAAAAAATTTGGCATTAAAGTGAGTATTTTCAAAAAAAATTGGCACTTAAGTAATCATTTTAAAAGTTTTGGCATTAAAGTAAGCGTCATACACAAATTTTGGCAATTGTAGTGTACTTTAGCTCTCTTTCTCCTATATAAGAAAGAAAAAAATCCTTCTAGTATAACAAGGCGATCCCGTGGTGTGAGAATTGTGTGATGATTTTGAAACAATAGTGAGATCAAATAATGTGGATAACGAGTTGTCGAGCTGAGTAGCCTCTAATTTGTGGCCATTTTATCCACATTCAGAGACGGTCGTGTCTCGCTACACGACACCTTCAGTATGTTCTAATATGAACTTGAAGACTTTCATTGTTCATTTGATTTTCAAAACATGTCATTTGGGACTGTTGCGATTGGTGAATTTTCAGTTGTTCCTTTAACCAAAGATGTTGGAACGATTAAGATGCAAGATTTTCCTAATCCCAATATAAGAGGAAATATGGTTGTTGCACGATATCTATACTTACCAAATTAATGATTGTAATCCATTGTATTCTTCCTTATTAAAGGATAATAAATCCTCCCAAAAGAAAACAAGATGAATTGGGATTTACCGTCGTGGACATAAGCTTCCAAAAAAAAATTTCTTGGTCATCTAAACCACATTTGTTATTGCTCACGTTATCACCTAAAGGTGGATGAATAGGTGATTTCAAAATATTTTAAAAATCAATGCAGAAATTCGAACAGATAAGCATAAAGCTTCGTTCAGGAGATGATTACTAAACAAGATATGAAGTATCCTTAGATGTAGTAACATGCACAATACTACTATCATGTAATAATAAAGAGTTTAAGGGATAGAGAATTTGTACAAAGATTTTATAGTGATTCGATTTTGTTCAAGGTTACGTCCACTTTTTCACGTTAGTAGCCAATCAGTTGGATTCCATTAGTAAATAGCTCAAAAGTTATAACTCAGTGATAGCTCTTGAGCCGAAAGACTTCCTGCCTAACACTCATACACTCAAATGTTCTCCTCTAAGTTTTACGGTGTTTGGATCAAAGGTGTGTAAATAATGTAAAACTCTCTTGATCTTGAAATTTAGAAATCTACTCTCTTGCGCGTATATATATTTTTCATCTTTGACATGTTTTTTTATACTCCACCTCCAACTACCTATCGCAAGGCATCCAAGGACCACTCTCCAAACTTCCTCATTTGGACGAGATAGTATCAAAAAGATCTTGTAGCCATTGAGGTCGACTAAGGAAAGAATCTCACGTTGGATCAAATTGTCCATACAATTGTGATCCTGAGTTTTCATAGATAAAGTTCTTCATTAGGTTAGTCCACGTCCTTTAATCCATGTCCTTGATTGATCTTCAGGTTTGAGAATCTCCAAGCATAATCCAGCTTGATTTGCTAGCCATTGTAATGATGTAATATTCCAATTAAATCATCTCATTGACATCTCTTGATACTTTGGTCATTGCATATGAAATACTGTCTTAGAGCTTGAGCTTCATCCCAATGTTTGAACTCCCCGCTAAACATTTGAGCTCCATATAGCGTTTGATCTTCTCAAAACTTCGTCTAAGCCTTTTCTACTAGACTCAATCCTGTGTAACTTACACCTTTGGACAATTTGTAAAATAATTATTTTATTGCATTAACTCAGATACAAGAGATCATGAATTATTTTGTCAACTTCAAAATCAATTCGGGATTTTTCTCAACAACCTCTCCCTTTTTTATGATGGCAAAACTATCCATACAAAATATACCAAATATTGTATTTAGAGCTTGGATTTAGTAAATGGGTACTTGGGTCAAGACTAAAATTGGGATTTTCAAGTAAATCTTCAGAAATTTGTGAGAAAAGATTCATATTTTGAAGGAATGCATGCTCCTAAGCTTGATTTTGGCACCAATTTTGAATAATTCTGGCGAAATGGGGGGCTAATTAGGAAATTTTGGTTCGATCAGGGCAACCGGGTCGGATTGACTCGACCCGGTCGACCCATTAACCCGGAAATGGCCTGAACCAACTCAGTTCTGCCCCTTTTCGCGCACGTGTTTTTCACTTCTTTCTTTTGGTAGAGGCGTTGATTCTGTTAGGGTTTTTCTGGAACGGACTAACAGAGACTTTGGGGGGTCTAAAAGGAGAAGATGCTCGTTCGGTTGGGGGGCATTCAGTGATAAAGGAGGGGAGCACGAGAATACGTCAAAAAGGGGGGAGAGTTGCAGAGGGAGGGGGTCCTGCAAATTCCACCATTGGAGAAGATTATCCGAGACTTCAAGCTTGGATTCAAGGCTGCAAAGAAAGAATCAAGTTCTGAGATTTGGCTGGCAAGCGTTCGTTCTATGCGAGAGTTGATTCCGCTTGTTCCCTGTTCTTTTCTGCGCCCGTTTCTCTCCCTTTTCTCCATTTTTGTTGCATGAATCCTTGTGTCTGTCCCCCAAACTTCTTTAGTTTGCCTCGAGCTCCTGAGTTATTTTTGCACAAAACCGAGTCGATCTCTACATCAGGTAAGTTTTCTTATGCCCTTGTGATGTTGTTGGCTAGTTTAGGCTAGCATCTTTGCGCTAGATATGGCTAGGACGAAGCTCTGCAAGGGGATAGCTTCGGTTGAAGCTCGAGCAGGTGGCTTTTACTCGTTGTTTTGCTGCGGTTGGGGTATATGATGATAGGGAGGTTTTGAGATTTAGCTTGGTGCGGAATAGTTTTGAAAAACAGGGGCATCTGAATTCTGATTCGGTCATGCCGGAGTTCTGATAGTTTCGCCAACGATTTGGTATTACAGATGTTATTTTGGTTGACTTTAGGTTGTTTCGAGGCCAAGATCAGAGTGTGTTGATTTTAGAACATCTAGAGGTGATTTTAGATCGAGTTTGAAGGGAGATTCCGACGTCTTTTGTGTCGGTTTTCAAATTCCGGCGAGTTTCCGGCAAGGTTCGCTGGAGAAGACGATGAATAGTGCCATCGGCGGCACTGTTCATCATGTCCTCCGGTGAAAGTTGACTCAGTGTGACTAGCGGTAAACCTTTAGTAGAGAACTTGTGTTTGTCTACTAAGTTTAATTTGACGGTAGATAAATGGTTTCTTGACTCTAGTGCTTCTTTTCATTACACCTCGCAAAAAGACATATTTGCTGATTATGTCAGTGGAGATTTTGGGCAAGCAGTTGTGGGAAATGGCCACATATGTCCAATTGTAGAAAAAGGAATTGTGATTGTGAACATCTCAGGCAGTGGATGTCTAATTTTGCGTGAAATTGAATATATTTTCGAGTTGAAGAAAAATCCAATTTCAACTAGTAAACTTGACCAGAAGGCATGGTAATAACTTTTGGACACTGAGAGTGGAAGATAACCCCAGGGGCAAGATCACTGACATGGTTGCAACTACAATAGCTACAGGTAATTTGTCTACTATTTGGCATTATCGTTTGGAACATCTTGGTGAAAAAGGTGTAGAGCAGTTACACTTGAGAAATTGCGTCCAGGTTTGCAAAAAGTTGAGTTAGATTTCTGTGAGAGTTGCATTTATGGAAATAAAAGGCGGTTAGTTTTTCAATTAAATGGCAACAAAATAAAGGGCAAAAGCTAGAGTTGGTTCATACTGATGTGTGGGGATCGGCTTAGGAGCTCTCTTATGTGATAAGAGATATTTTGTCACTTTCATTGATAATGCGACAAGAAAAACTTAGGTCTATGCTCTCAATAAAAATCAGAAGTCTTCGGGGTGTTCAAAATATGGAACACCATGGTAAAAAAAAAAGAGATAGGTTATCAGATTAAAACTCTAGAGTTTGATCATGGTGATGAATATACGAGTAAAGATGATGAGTTTTGGCTGCAAGAACTTTAAGCTCGATCTCTTGAACTAGTAAGTAGCTTGAAATTAATTATTGTTGTTAAAATTATATCTCGAATTTGAACAGTTCATGAAATCCGAAAGATTTTGTTTTGTTCAAAGTCTGGTGCGCATCTTTCAATTCTTGCGCAAATCTGATTTATTAGGGTTGGCCAATATTGGATACCGGGCGTTCACAAGCCATACTGTGGATGTCTTCATGGAATGTGATATTAGCCACTACAAGACAAAAGGGCTCACTTATTCTAATATATAATTATATTTGCTCATGGGGCTCAAGGGTTTTTTGGTCCGAGAGAAAAAGAGAAAAGAAGCATGCGCATCTGCGCCTTTTATTTTTCTCTAGCCCGCCGAATAGCCTCACGAAGAAAAGAGAAAGGTGCCGCACGAGTACAGAGAAATTTATTGGCTTCCCGAGTACTCTGCTCGTGCCGTGATTTCTTCGACCCACCAAAGAGATCTGACCAGACTGACGGTGACGTCCTCGTGATTGCGCAGAGAAGTCTGAACACAGAAAATTTGTGCGCGAGTTTATTTTATTCAATTGAGTTGCTTTATCTTTTCACAAACACTTTGAGTTTTGGTATGATTTGGGTGCAAGAAATACGAGCATATTAAACGATCGTGATTTCGATCCTCTAATTATAATAGATTGTTCTTGTTGACTCTTCTCGTGAACGCAGATATTGACATTCGAACCGAATCACGAATATCTAGTATCCTTTATTATTCCTCATTATTTTTTTAAGCTTTCTCATTGAATTAATTCATAAAATCTTGTTATTCCGCGATATATTACAACAATTATCCATACACCTTCCTCGAGAATCATCCATGAGCTCCCTTGGGTAGCCATCAAATGAGCCACAACCAAGTTATAGCTCATTTGATGGCTACCCAAGGACCGCTTCTCTTGCTCATGGATGATTCTCTTCAAGGTGTATGCCGTAATCGCCGTTGTCTCTGTCGCGGAATAACAAGATTTATGAATTAATTCAATGAGAAAGCTTAAAAAAATAATGAGGAAAGAATAAAGGATACTAGATATTCGTGATTCGGTTCGAATGTCATATCTGCGTTCACGAGAAGACTTCATCAAGAACAGCAGGCTATTATAATTAGAGCGAGATCGACGTCATCACGATCGTTTAATATGCTCGTATTTCTTGCCTGCCCAAATCATACCAAAACTCAAAGTGTTTGTGACGCCCCGATCAGCAACTGCAATGAATAAAATAAAGCGAGCTCGCGCACAAATTTTCTGTGTTCAGACTTCTCTGCGCAATCACGAGGACGTCACCGTCAGTCTGGTCAGATCTCTTTGGTGGGTCGAAGAAATCACGGACACGAGCAGAGTACTCGGGAAGCCGGTATATAAATTTCTCTGTACTCGTGCGGCACCTTTCTCTTTTCTTCGTGAGGCTATTCGGCGGGCTAGAGAAAACGCCATAAAAGGCGCAGATGCGCATGCTGCTTTTCTCTTTTGGGGAGGACCAAAAAACCTTGAGCCCCATGAGCAAATATAATTATATATTAGAATGAGTGAGCCCTTTTGTCTTGTAGTGGCTAATATCACATTCCATGAAGACATCCACCTATGGCTTGTGAACGCCCGGTATCCAAGAATTGGCCAACCCTAATAAAATCAGATTTGCGCAAGAATTCTCGTAATGCGCACCAGACTGAAACAAAACAAAATCTTTCGGATTTCATGAGTTAGTTCAAACGAGATATAATTTTAACAACAATAATTAATTTCAAGCTACTTACTAACAGCAAGAGATCGAGCTCGAGTTCTTGCAGCCAAAACTCATCATCTTTACTCGTATATTCATCACCATGATCAACTCTAGAGTTTGGAATCTGATAACCTATCTCTTTTTTGCCTGTACCATGGTGTTCCATATTTTGAACACCCGAAGACTTCTGAGGCCGTGGAGAGCATAGACCTAAGCCCACTTGTCGCATTATCAATGAAAGTGACCGAATATCTCTTGGAGAACATAAGAGAGCTCCTAAGCCGATCCCACACATCAGTATGAACCAACTCTAGCTTTTGCCCTTATTTTGTTGCCCTCGTCGAATTGGTCCGCTAAACGCCTTTTATTTCCATAAATGAACTCTCCAGAAATCTAACTCAACTTTTTGCAAACCTGGACGCAATTTCTCAAGTGTAATGCTCTACACCTTTTTCACCAAGATGTTCCAAACGATAATGCCAAATAGTAGACAATTACTGTAGCTATTGTAGTTGCAACCATGTCAGTGATCTTGCCCCTGGGGTTATCTTCACTCTCAGTGTCCAAAAGTTATTACCATGCCTTCTTGGTCAAGTTTACTAGTTGAAATTGGATTTTTCTTCAACTCGAAAATATATTCAATTTCACGCAAAATTAGACATCCACTGCCTGAGATGTTCACAATCACAATTCCTTTTTCTACAATTGGACATATGTGGCCATTTCCCACAACTGCTTGCCCAAAATCTCCACTGACATAATCAGCAAATATGTCTTTTTGCGAGGTGTAATGAAAAGAAGCACTAGAGTCAAGAAACCATTTATCTACCGTCAAATTAAACTTAGTAGACAAACACAAGTTCTCTACTAAAGGTTTACCGCTAGTCACACTGAGTCAACTTTCACCGGAGGACATGATGAACAGTGCCGCCGATGGCACTATTCATCGTCTTCTCCAGCGAACCTTGCCGGAAACTCGCCGGAATTTGAAAACCGACACAAAAGACGTCGGAATCTCCCTTCAAACTCGATCTAAAATCACCTCTAGATGTTCTAAAATCAACACACTCTGATCTTGGCCTCGAAACAACCTAAAGTCAACCAAAATAACATCTGTAATACCCAAATCGTTGGCGAAACTATCAGAACTCCGGCATGACCGAATCAGAATTCAGATGCCCCTGTTTTTCAAAACTATTCCGCACCAAGCTAAATCTCAAAACCTCCCTATCATCATATACCCCAACCGCAGCAAAACAACGAGTAAAAGCCACCTGCTCGAGCTTCAACCGAAGCTATCCCCTTGCAGAGCTTCGTCCTAGCCATATCTAGCGCAAAGATGCTAGCCTAAACTAGCCAACAACATCACAAGGGCATAAGAAAACTTACCTGATGTAGAGATCGACTCGGTTTTGTGCAAAAATAACTCAGGAGCTCGAGGCAAACTAAAGAAGTTTGGGGGACAGACACAAGGATTCATGCAACAAAAATGGAGAAAAGGGAGAGAAACGGGCGCAGAAAAGAACAGGGAACAAGCGGAATCAACTCTCGCATAGAACGAACGCTTGCCAGCCAAATCTCAGAACTTGATTCTTTCTTTGCAGCCTTGAATCCAAGCTTGAAGTCTCGGATAATCTTCTCCAATGGTGGAATTTGCAGGACCCCCTCCCTCTGCAACTCTCCCCCCTTTTGACGTATTCTCGTGCTCCCCTCCTTTATCACTGAATGCCCCCCAACCGAACGAGCATCTTCTCCTTTTAGACCCCCCAAAGTCTCTGTTAGTCCGTTCCAGAAAAACCCCTACAGAATCAACGCCTCTACCAAAAGAAAGAAGTGAAAAACACGTGCGCGAAAAGGGGCAGAACTGAGTTGGTTCAGGCCATTTCCGGGTTAATGGGTCGACCGGGTCGAGTCAATCCGACCCGGTTGCCCTGATCGAACCAAAATTTCCTAATTAGCCCCCCATTTCGCCAGAATTATTCAAAATTGGTGCCAAAATCAAGCTTAGGAGCATGCATTCCTTCAAAATATGAATCTTTTCTCACAAATTTCTGAAGATTTACTTGAAAATCCCAATTTTAGTCTTGACCCAAGTACCCATTTACTAAATCCAAGCTCTAAATACAATATTTGGTATATATTTGTATGGATAGTTTTGCCATCATAAAAAAGGGAGAGGTTGTTGAGAAAAATCCCGAATTGATTTTGAAGTTGACAAAATAATTCATGATCTCTTGTATCTGAGTTAATGCAATAAAATAATTATTTTACAAATTGTCCAAAGGTGTAAGTTACACAGGATTGAGTCTAGTAGAAAAGGCTTAGACGAAGTTTTGAGAAGATCAAACGCTATATGGAGCTCAAATGTTTAGCGGGGAGTTCAAACATTGGGATGAAGCTCAAGCTCTAAGACAGTATTTCATATGCAATGACCAAAGTATCAAGAGATGTCAATGAGATGATTTAATTGGAATATTACATCATTACAATGGCTAGCAAATCAAGCTGGATTATGCTTGGAGATTCTCAAACCTGAAGATCAATCAAGGACATGGATTAAAGGACGTGGACTAACCTAATGAAGAACTTTATCTATGAAAACTCAGGATCACAATTGTATGGACAATTTGATCCAACGTGAGATTCTTTCCTTAGTCGACCTCAATGGCTACAAGATCTTTTTGATACTATCTCGTCCAAATGAGGAAGTTTGGAGAGTGGTCCTTGGATGCCTTGCGATAGGTAGTTGGAGGTGGAGTATAAAAAAACATGTCAAAGATGAAAAATATATATACGCGCAAGAGAGTAGATTTCTAAATTTCAAGATCAAGAGAGTTTTACATTATTTACACACCTTTGATCCAAACACCGTAAAACTTAGAGGAGAACATTTGAGTGTATGAGTGTTAGGCAGGAAGTCTTTCGGCTCAAGAGCTATCACTGAGTTATAACTTTTGAGCTATTTACTAATGGAATCCAACTGATTGGCTACTAACGTGAAAAAGTGGACGTAACCTTGAACAAAATCGAATCACTATAAAATCTTTGTACAAATTCTCTATCCCTTAAACTCTTTATTATTACATGATAGCAGTATTGTGCATGTTACTACATCTAAGGATACTTCATATCTTGTTTAGTAATCATCTCCTGAGCGAAGCTTTATGCTTATCTGTTCGAATTTCTGCATTGATTTTTAAAATATTTTGAAATCACCTATTCATCCACCTTTAGGTGATAACGTGAGCAATAACAAATGTGGTTTAGATGACCAAGAAATTTTTTTTTTTGGAAGCTTATGTCCACGGCGGTAAATCCCCAATTCATCTTGTTTTCTTTTGGGAGGATTTATTATCCTTTAATAAGGAAGAATACAATGGATTACAATCATTAATTTGGTAAGTATAGATATCGTGCAACAACCATATTTCCTCCTATATTGGGATTAGGAAAATCTTGCATCTTAATCGTTCCAACATCTTTGGTTAAAGGAAGCAACTGAAAATTCACCAATCGCAACAGTCCCAAATGACATGTTTTGAAAATCAAATGAACAATGAAAGTCTTCAAGTTCTTAGAACATACTGAAGGTGTCGTGTAGCGAGACACGATCGTCTCTGAATGTGGATAAAAAGGCCACCAATTAGAGGCTACTCAGCTCGACAACTCGTTATCAACATTATTTGATCTCACTATTGTTTCAAAATCATCACACAATTCTCACACCACGGGATCGCCTTGTTATATGAGAAGGATTTTTTTCTTTCTTATATAGGAGAAAGAGAGCTAAAGTACACTACAATTGCCAAAATTTGTTTATGACGCTTACTTTAATGCTAAAACTTTTAAAATGATTACTTAAATGCCAATTTTTTTTGAAAATGCTCACTTTAGTGCCAAATTTTTTTGAAAAACGCTCACTTTAGTGCCAATTTCGATTTAAGCTGACATGGCTCACTAGAAATTTAGCATGGCTTTTTTTTTTTATAAATAGTTTAGCTGATGTGGCCCGCTAGAGTTGGCATTGAAGTGAGCATTTTCCAAAAAATTTGGCACTTAAGTGATGATTTTTCAAAAAATTGGTACTTAAGTGATCTTTTTCAAAGTTTTGGCATTGTTTTCAAGAAATTTGGTACTTAAGTGATCGTTTTGAATGTTTTGGCTAAAGTGAGCATTGTACATAAGTTTTGGTACTTGTTGTATACTTAAGCCTAGTAGAAAGTATAATCGAAAGCTGGCGATGGTTTAGTGTGAAAATTGTATCTTGGTACTTAATATTGGAATCCTAAGATATATACATTGCAACAATTTATTGAAATGAAATAACTTTAGCATCTCAGAAATTTGTGTTTGTATGAATACTACTGCTTAAATTGAGTGCAAGTACCATAGAGAAATATTCTAGAAACTGCAATTTATGTTTGTATGTTATGAGCCATTTGTTCCACTACAATATTGCGTTATCCCTACTATGAAAATGCAATCTTGAATATTACCTAATGTAATCTATTCAAGCAAAATATATATACACTCCACAAAGAGCACCATCACAATCTTTGTCCTAAACATCTTGATGAAACGAGTAACAATAAATTTCTTACCATGAAATTTTGAAAGCCCTAATTATGACCTCGATAACCTGCATTTACCCTACATGTCACTGTGCAACCTTAGTAGTTCGTCCAACAACTTGTCGTCCAGATACTCAAACTTGATCACATCTCTAGGTGGCTCTACGAGAGCTGACACAGTAACTGTGGCGATCAGAGACATAATGGCCAATTTGAGCAAAGTATTATTGCTCGTTAGGGAAGTTGAGGATAGCCAAATGGCCTCCAAAGGCAAAGGCACTTTGATCATAGGTGCAGGCAGCCTCATCTACCGTTTCAAAGGTCCTAAGCCAGAGGCGGGCATCGTTCCTTGAGGGGTCCTCGATCTCGACCGCGAACTTGCCCCAAGGGTACCTCCGGATCCCTCGATATCAAGGTGGATTACATTGTGACTACGATGCCCTCTTGTTCATGTTCTCTTCATTGTTCTCATTGTTTTGACTCCTTTTTGGAGAAGAACCTTCCATGGCCAAATGAGTTATATCAAATAAGGAAGCGAAGAGTACAATGATCCGTGTGTAATCTTTTCTGGTGAACTTAAAGAAGTGAGGTATATATAGGGGTGAGCATAGTCCGATTCCCTCAAGAATCGAACCGCCCACACTGATTCCACATGTAAGAACTAGGAACCATACTGAAGCCCTCCAATTCAATTTGGTTCGAGTGGTCCCTTATGCTTTAATCTGTCCATGCTACTATATCTCTTTGTTTGGCATCAACCTAAGAGACGATCTTCTATTAGTCAGTACAAAATAAGGAAGAAACAAAAGGGGGGGGGAGAGAGAGAGAGAGAGAGAGAGAGAGAGAGAGAGAGAGAGAGAGAGAGAGAGAGAGAGAGAGAGAGAGAGAGAGAGAGAGAGAGAGAGAGAGAGAGAGATAGAGAGAGAGAGAGAGAGGATACCTCTCTAAGAAAATGCCACAGAACCCAAAGGAACCCTACTACTTCAAGAACTGGTGATGAACTTTCTTATTTTTTAAAATGGTGTTAAAACGACAAGTTTTTACTATTAGAACATGGCTGAATTTATGACAACATTACTGCATGATTTGTTCTAAATAGTGATTGATGAAAATCAAAGGTCTTAACTACTTAGTAGCTAAACCATATCTTCCCCTAATTAATGATGTGTCACGGCCTTCTCACACCTTTCATAGTTTTCTCTAGGGTTGTAAATGGAAACAAAAATAGTCACTAAGTCATGGGGACCTATATTCTTAAAAGTGTTATTGTCTTCACTATGGTGAGAGCAGAAAACAAAACAAGGTACTATGGAATACAACAAGATCACTACAAAACTTTCTTGATGAAATTGTACGAGAAGTGATCTTAAAATAAGAAGCATATCATCAATCGATGTGACTATCAACAAGTCATATTTTTCATAATTTATACGAGATGCCATCAAGATGATTGTTCAAAAATCACATGAATTTTCACTGTCAGCAAGTCATACTCTTTTTGTACACAAAAATTGTCATTGATAATCAATCAAAATCATTACTTTAACAACCCGAACAACTTTTGGCGAATCGATATCCTCACGGCTACAATATAACTCCGACACGTTGCTTATTGTAATCTCTTCGAATACTTAGTACCCTTATTGTAGGAGATCAATATGGTGTATCTAAGCTACAAAAAGTGGTGAGCATTGGGGAAGGAAGCAATTAGGTAAATTAATTTTGTTCTTATATGTAAAGTCCATATGTGTTGTACTGGGCTAGGGTTTCATTATTTGAAGACATGATGAAGGAAGTTAATCATGGGTCAAACAAAAAAATGATTAAAAAAAGAGATGATCGCATATGATTAATTATAGAAATGGTTTTTTTGTAGGACCAATGTTTTCTACTACTAGTGATGGATGGAGTAGTAGTCAACACGCTAATACGAGAGAGAGAGAGAGAGAGAGAGAGAGAGAGAGAGAGAGAGAGAGAGAGAGAGAGAGCAAAATGAATGTTTTCTATGATTATTAAAATGATGGGTAAGGCCTATGATACAGCTTGAAATAGAAAGACAAGGTGGTGCAATGTGAAAAGGAGGGGGCCTCCATGATTGGAAATGATATGAAATTATGAGACCACTCCTTCGTTTATGGGACCTTATGACAAAAAAAAAATAAAAACAAAAAAACAAAAAGGTTATAAGACCTACGCGCTAGCCAACTGCACTACCACCCCCGTTATTACATATCGCCACCTGACACGTCACTTGATCAATGGTCAATGACTTTTCACGTTCATGAGAGGAAAATTGCCTAGAAAGAGAATTTTAAAATTTTTAATTTTATCAATTGACTCTTAAATATTTTCACAATTTAATTTCAGCCCGAAGAATCCTTCGGCTAGGATGGGCCGTAACATGATGCGTGAGTCGATCCATGAATAAAAAAGGATGATATTGGGCGCGGCCCAAACCGACCTGACCTGGTCGAGCATTATCCAAGAAGGCTCAGCATACAAAACAAATGCGACTCTTGAGCTAGGGTAGTGTCCAAATTCATCCTTGGATGAGCGTGCATAATGCTTGAGGCATGTAGTGTAAGACAAAATACTAACGGACGAATAGTACATGACAAACATGGGCAGACTAAGAGTTAGTTGCGAGTTGCCTCTTGTGTATATAAATAGTGACCCTCCCCCTCACTTTCTAAGGCCGTACGGATTGTGAGAACATTAAACAAACTCTCGTTCGTGACATTTGGTATCAGAGCAAGTCAATCCTTGTACAGATTTGTCTTGAGAAAGCTCAACCTTTGACAAGATTGCAAGAGATGTTAAGAAGGAGGTTGATGCAGTGGCTGTCCATGAGAAGAGGTCCAATGATACGTACGGTAGAAGGACTACCGATCTGCTCACTGAGCAGACCGCCATCAAGACTAGGAAGAAATATAGGAGTTCGCGAGACATATTGCGTGAGATTGTAGAACAACCGTTGTGGGCAAAGTGAAGA
>JAGVVM010007426.1:0-20449 GCA_019149425.1 Psidium friedrichsthalianum
TGTTCAAGATAATAAGATGCGAGTCGAATATGTGTCTGCTTGTAGGAACCTCAATAAATTGAGACCTATTGAAAGTGTCCACGTAGATTTAACGCACAAATGTGTCTACAATTACGGTCATTAGGCAAGGCGGTGCCGGTAAGAATCTGCACGTGCCTACGACCGTGAAATAGCCATAGACTTGAAAAATGCAATACAAAACAAATGATCCTGCAGTACATGCCCAACAAGACACTTTTTGTCTGCCTTGGAGTAGAAGGGGATCAATGTAGTATGATCCATACTAGAACCAGTGATTACATTGGTTTGCAGGAATAATCAGGAATCGAGTATTCGAGCTATTACATAAGACTGTGTCAATAAAGCAACAGAGCTTTAATCACGAGCAATAGGGGACAAGTTGAGATATGGCATCCGGAACAAGAAAAATTTACTTCTAACTTAAACCAAGATGGGTCTCTAAGGCTTTGTATATTCCGAATTGGCGGGAAAGGCCTGTCCAAGATGACCAACTACTCTCCTAACCTCTGCAGAGCAGAGGTTATAGCCAAAGCTGTGCTTTTGCTCACTCGTAGCTCCATTAAGCATGTGGACCACTCCTAAAATGGGATTGACTGGCCCTTCCTCCTAATCAACAGGCACATCTCAGCCAAAAACCTCGAATTCAGGCTAATTGATCCATTAGATTTTATTTGCCTCTATAATGTTCCAAATACCGCATCATAATAAGTATTGTCTACGTGATTCAGACTTTTCTTTCCTGAGACTTGATTCATCCATTCTCAATAGCTTACTCCACGCTTCCCCTTGTAGGGAATCCGGTGGCTACGTAGCCATCATACCAGCATTTGACAAATTATGAGCCCATTCAATTTGTTTGGTTCGACAAATACTTCAAATTGTTTTGAGTTGGCAATGCAACGCCTCTCGTAAAATTTCCATTGTCCATGAAAGGTCCATGGAAACAATTACACTCAAGTTCGTCCTCAGTGTTGTTGGCTGTTTCACGATTGTCCCAATGCGAATCATGTATTACCATGCAGAATCATTCATTCCAAATGTGACACTTGATTAGTGCTGAAGCGGGCAGAATACAACCAATGCCTACCGACAATCAATCTCTGTTGCAAGCATATGACAGAACAAAATCTAAGACAATGATGACAATGATAAACACAGCACCTGAATAAACCAACTAAGGAAGCCTCCAAAGGACACCACAACCGCATCTACATCACCTTAAAATTCTAAAATCGATAACCAACAGAACTAATGCGAGCAACGTAAACAGGAAATGAATCAGGATTTCATCCGCAGTCCCAGAAAAAGGCAACGCCGCCAATTCGACGAAACTTACAAAAACCAAGAAGCCCCCCCCCCCCCCCCCCCCCCCCCCCCAAAATAAAAAAACAAATTTTTCAGAGACAGAGAGAGAGATGAGCAAAATAATTCTTGGGCTTTCTTTCCGTAAAATGCAAGCAACGAAGGACAGGGAAATGGTGGACCCTCGAGTGGTTACAAGTAAAATTCTAAATTTTCCTCGTTAGCGACCCAAACAGAAAAGCAAACAAAAGAGAGAATGAAAATGATTCAGAGAGAGAGAGAGAGAGACTGAGAAACTGACCACCAACGATACCGGACGGAGTGGTCGAGCTTGAGAAGGAGAGGAGAACGAAGGAGAAGAGCAGGGCGTGCGCCACCAGAGCCTGCACAGACTTGGCAACTCGCCTCCAGCTCATCACTCTCATGTCGGTGAACATACCTGAGCTACAGTCGCCGGCACACAGAGCCCCGAGAGAGATGACAACTGAACAAGAGGGGAAGAGAGAGAGAGGATTTCAGTCGGAGGTTTCGAGAGGGAAGACACCTTCGTCTTTGCCCCCTCCTTTAAAAAAAAAAAAAAAAAAGAAGTCGGGACTCTTTAGTTAGTGGGCAACATCATTGCGTATTGCACTTACGACGCCCCCACTTTGGGGACCCACCGCCGGGCCCCACCCCCGGGGAAAATCCGGCTTTCGTTCTTTTCTTATCTGCTCTGCGGTTTTGCACCGTGGCACGGCACGTGCATGGACCCCAACCGACCTACCCCTGCCAGTAGTGGACTTCTTATTTTACAAAACTCAAAAGTGTATGCAGTACACAACAAATATCAAATCGAGTAATCTTTTTTTTTTTTTTGCCATACTCAAACATTGTAGAGAATGGGATCTTATTTTATATTTAAAGTCCAGATTAAAACATATTACAATATTTAAATATCATGTCATATCTTCTTCAAGTGATTCAACCTCAATAATGACTTCTTAAAATTTCATATGATATCACAGAAAGAGATATGGAGTTCGATTCTTTTTGGGATTTTATATTTTTTCATACTTTTCAATTGTAAACGTAGCCATCTTAACTTATTGGAATAATCAAAGCAGACCCCACGATAATATGAAAAAAAAAGGTCAAATAGCGAATAGATACTTAAAGAAAAGAAACGACCGCACTTCTACGTCCCAACGAAAGCCGTGGCGCATGAAAAGAATGAAAAAGTTGAAAGAGCTTGTCCTGCCAAACATTTTGGACAATTATAGATTCACGTAATCATACAATTCACTATTAAAGAATGCGAGAAAGTCATTCGCCATCACGAAACACAGTAAAAATAGGGTCCAACTCCTTGAAAAAAAAAAGTTGACTTTAACTTCTATTTCAATTCTGGGCCGAACTTTTTTTTTTCGCTTCTCATGAGAAAACATTAACTTTTAGTTGGTATCCAAATATGACCCTCGTCGAGTTTTTGATAAATTTCCGTCGGTGATCAAATTGATGGGGGTTGGATTTGACACATGCTAAAAGTATGTGCTTTCGTATGAGATAACTAAAAGTTTGGATTGGAATTGGAATTGAGATCAGATCTAAAGTTAATCTTTTTTATGAGATAAAAAAAAAGTCAAGCTAGAATTAGGGGCATGACATATTTTTTTAATAAAATAATAAAAAACCTGCCCAGAAAGCTACTTCAATCACTTCCCACTACCAGAATAAAACAAGGGGTAGAAAGTGACTTTTTAACTTACGCAATTCGAACCTTATAAAATATAAATGTGAAAGCGGAGTAGCTTGCAGAATCTATAGTATCTATGAAGGGCATTTGTATCAACGCATTCCAAGCTAGTCAACCGAATTGGGATGCCCCAGATCTGACATGTCTCGTGACATGAAGCTCAGAATTATGGGTGTATAAAATATTTCTTAAAAACCTTCTTTAAAAGCTTAATAATCTTAGCCAAAGTAAAGAATGATAAGTGAACTTGAACAAGCATATCAGTCTGCTCATCTTTCTTTCAACTACATCATTCTTCTATGGAAAGATGGGATGATTCCCTGAGCGCTTCAAAGACACTCGTAAATGATTGGTGTAAGAAGAGAGAGGCTAGGAATCAGGAATCTTCCCCTTTGCATTTCTTATATGAAAAAAGAAAATGACTAGGAGCCTATTCTTTGAACCTGAAAGATTAGATATCTAGCATTTCTATTATTAGTAAGCCTTTGTTTGAAAGATGTTGATGCATTTTTGGTGATGGTAGCCTCAAACTCATCCGGAGTTGGAGAAAAAAAGAAAAAGAAAACTTTCTCAACAGGAATGCATCAACAAAACTCCCCTTCCATATAGATCGTGGCACCTAATTTCTTCACCGATAGATAACTTAAGGGAAGGGATTCACATTCCTTTACCTAACCCAACTGGAAATCGAATTTCATATGCCACAATTGAACCCGTGGAAGGGGAGATTACTTTAGACCTGAAGGGAATGAAATAGAATACCTTTACCGAAAGAAGGGCGGTAGGAGAACCTGCCTACCCAGAGCTAATGGAGGGTAATTTCTTAATACTAAAAGCGATAGAGGCGATAAGAAAAGAGGATAGCCAACTAAAGTCCGAGCAAGAGGAGAATCCGCTTAAGAGGTCAGGTTCCTTTCTATGTATGAACCTCGGTAGAGGCATCTACTTTCTCAACCGATAACAGAACTGAACTCCGAGGATAAAATGAAAAATAACTCAAATAGCTCTCATGGTATGGGATCCCACTTTTCGTAGGGTACGAAACTTCATTAGGTATAGAGACTCAATAATTTTTTTTTTTAAGCAGGGGACTTCTTTTCTCTTTACTGGAGTTACTCGACCTACTCTAGTGCTTATCCACTTGTGACTTTCACAGCTATCCTTTAGGAATTAACTAGCAGCTAAGGAGACTAAGAAAGAAGTATATTCTTGTCTCGTTTGATTCTTTTACCATAGGAAAAAGGTTTTCTCGATCCAGCAATGAGGCAAAGCGAAGTTTGTCCCGCAAGAAAAGAAGTGGCATTTCCTTTTCGCTTACTCCCTATTACAGAGGTACCTCACTCTATATGCTGTTGGGCTTGCTGGTGGGATAGGAATTGGTAACAAGATAGCTAGTATTGAAATGAAGAGTTTGATCCTGGCTCAGAAGGAACGCTAGCTATATGCTTAACACATGCAAGTCGAACGTTGTTTTCAGGGAGCTGAGCAGAAGGAAAAGAGGCTCCTAGCTAAAGGTAGCTTGTCTCGCCCAGGAGGTGGGAAGAGTTGAGAACAACTAGATGTCAAAAATGCATTTTTGCATGGAGACCTATAAAAGTATATATGGAGCAACCACCAGGATATCATGTCTTAGATTATTCTAAATGGGTTTGAAAATGGAGAAAGGAAATCCATGGGTTAAAGCAAGCCCCATGAGCCTGGTTTGAAAGCCTCGGCAAAACTCTTCTTTCTAATGGTTACAGTCGAAGCAAGTCAGACAACTCACTGTTTTTCAAGAGAGAAGGTGTGAAACTAATTATGGGACTTCTTTTTTATGTTGATGACATAATAGTTACAGGAAATGCAGAAGATGAAATTGATAAGCTAGAACTCATACTTGGTCATCAATTTGCCATGAAAGACCTGGGGGAACTAAAGTCTTTTTTGGGCATATAGGTTGAGCGCTCATCTAGTGGAATGGAGATCACTCAGAAGAAATACGCTCTTGATCTTCTAAAAAGATTTGGTTTGAATGATTGCAAACTGGCACCTACCCCTATGGTTCTTGGACAGCAATTCTAGGAGGCCTAGATATTGCATCATGTTAAAGCAGAAAAAAGCCATAAGAGCTGTAAACAAGTGAGATAGGCATGAAAGGGGGGCATTCTGGGGATGTCTTTTATCAGCCAGCACCTTCAACAACCAGTAAGACAGATGCCGACACAGATTCGATTCCAGATTCAAGATAGGGTATGCCCGAGGATCACAGGCATGACCATTAGTAGCAGTGTTTAGAGATCCATCAACCAACTGACTACCCGAAAGAGTATCTATGGCTCGGGTAATAACACCTATTGCTTTATTAAGCAAATTCGAAAGCGAAACTCCATTAGGGTAGATAAGCGAACCCAAAAAAACATAACAGCCAACACATAGGCAGGATAAGAGTATTGCCAGAATCTCGGACAATGGGAGCAAACCTTTTTTTTGAATATTTTCGGGCAACCAGCCTTTCGAGATGAGTGAAAAAACCTAATCGATCTTTTTGCCCCCCTCAGCTATCCCTTCCCGTCTTCGTTTAGTAGCGAACGGAAGCTGGCTCGAAATATTTGATCTTAGGTGCATTTCCCTCTGGCATATTATTGTTTGGGTACGACCGGGCAACTACCGATATCTATTAATATCTTTTCTTAGAATGTTGTTGTTAAATAGTTATCTATCTAACTATTTCGTAAACTATCGGATCGGATATTACTTAGACTTGCAGACCTCATTGGTTGTGATATTGATCTTACGGGGGGAACGAAATCAAAGAATATATAGACTTGTAGAGACCCTCTATGTAGTTGTCTATCTAGGGCGATCGATGTACATCTTTCCCCATAGCCCTGGAGCTATAATTGAGATCCGACCCAAAGTTAGTGCTTTTAAAGGAAATAAAGTCGCAAGAATAGCAATAAATACTATTACTTCAATTGGATTTTTCTCGGGAATTAAAAGTTGTATCAAGCATAATCGTTCAAGAACTCCTTGAAAGACGAAATTGGGAAAAAATTATCAAAAAAATCCTAAACTTATAGTAATTGCACCAATTAAGTCTTAATTTTTTTTTCAATTGAGTCCTAATCATTATGTAAATGTGCTAATTCAATCCATTCGATTAGTTGACGCTGACTTGGCAAATCTTTAGTAATATTTTAATATATTTTTAAAAAATTTTAATTATTACATTTTTAAAAAAATTCTATCTTTTTTTGCTTCTTTTTAGGGACGGTAGGAGACCAGCCATCAGCCGTAAACCCTCACCGCGGCTTGATGTGGGTCACGAGCCCTCATCCAAGGGCCAACAACCTCTGCCAGTGGCCTCCTGCACTCCCTAATCCAAAAAAAAAAAGGAAAAAAACTATGCATATCGCATCCACGTATAAAAAAAGAGTCCTAAATCTATTATTTAAAAAAATTAAAATTCAAATGATATTAAAATATTCTTAAAAATTTGACACATCAGCGCTAACCTATCAAATTGACTGAATTGACACAATTACAAAAGATTTATACAGGCTAATTGTTCTCCATGAATACTTTGCCCCAACCCCTAAATCCCAATATTCATTGACCCGCATAAATAATTTTTAAGGCTCTTATAAATTCACTTCTCAATTGACTCTTACTTTTCTTTACATTTTAGTTTAGTTACATTTACTTTTAATTCATTCCGAGTTCATGATATATCAGTGGATAATGAAGTTGACGCAACAATAATTAACAGGGATTTTCCTATCTTAAGATGCATTTTAATGCATCAGCTCGGCGTCCATCATACGGTTGTCGCTTTCTCAAATGCCAAAGTACCTTAATTTTCCATCGTTGCAAAGTACAAGGACGGATAGAGCCCCGAAGCTTCCTCCAAGCGACCCTCCAGACTTCTGTTTTGGCATTTTTCGATTACCATGGCGTTGACTTGCGAGAAGTCAACAAAATCTGAGTAGTGCAGATGTTAGAAATCCAAACAAGAAGGTCGGCACCCTTTATGGGCCCTGCCATTCTGAGAAATTTGTGGACATTGGTTTGACATTTCAAGAAGGGTTCTGCAACTCCGAGTTCTTATGGGCCTGATCTGGCCCAGCTCGAAGAAGCAGTTCACTCACCTTCAGTAGATCAGCTCGCAGCCTTGACGTCTCTGCCTTTGTTTTCTGTTTTTTTTTCCTCTCGGTTAAAACCACTATTTGATCCTATTGGATTCATAAGCCCTTGGACATTATTCACTGAGATTGCCACTTGATTTAGAATGTCTCGTGCCTTTCTAGTTTGGGCCAGAGCCCCGCTTCCTCCGCTAACACATAGGAGATTTAAAAGGATTTCATTATTGTAATGAACTCGAATTATCACGAAAGTTAGCTTAGGATGTGACTGCGTCTCAAATCCGAACCCGGCAAATTCTGGAAAAACCCGACTCCAAACCAAGTCAAGATCATCGAGACCCCAAAAGCGTGGCTCAAAATGTGTGGGGATTTGGAAATGAGTCAGGTATCCGTGATTTTCTATTTCATCCCTAGAAAAATGAAGTGTCAAGTAATAGTTCAAAATGCTTCCAAGAGCTCATTTACTCATTGATTACAACTAAACCTAGTCTTAAAAGAAAGGCAAAGAGAATTGCACAGGAAATTTTTTCCACGCGTCTAGGTAAGGTCGCCACAGATTTTTAAGTCTTCCAAATCAAGAAGTTGGAGATGTTTTTCCCTTATTTTAATTCCAACTTTCCAGAAACTATGCATATCGCATCCACGAATCTTTCTCAATGCATCGACCATTATTATCGTTGAGCCATGCTAGGAATGATCATAAGTGAAATTCTACGCACAATAAGGACCATTTGTTTTGTGAAAAATAAATGATTTTAGAAAAATATTTTTTTAAAAAATTGATCGCTTATATCGCTTGAATACTTAGTTGATAAAAAGTATTTTAATTATTGACAATGATTTATATCCAAATATTTTTGTGGACAATGAAAAATAATCTCGTTCATTCATTTTTATAAAAAATACAAGCAAATATTTTTTGATAACATATTTTCCAAACGATTAATTTAAGGCGAAACAAACGGAGCCTAAGATTTTGTCAAAATACATGCTAATTTTGTAATTCTTCTTGCAATCCATACGAAGAACCAACCCTTACCTGAACCCACCAAACCAAGCCGCCTCAAGGTTAGCCGGAACCGGCGGCACAGCTGTGTAGCTTTGCTCTCTAATGATCATAATGAAATGTTAATGTCTGCATGTTTTTTGAACTTGCGTAGGCATTTTCCATACATATTAACCAAGCAATTGTCCAAGAACTTGCCGCTTTCCCAGGGAGAAAATTGTACTTTTCCAGAAATGGGAATTGCCCTAATATATTGGGTCCGGTACGCTGTGCACGTATGTCTGGAAAAGAACCCTCGAGCCAAAAACATCCGGAGATGATCACCCCCATCGTCGCCACATCGTCACCATCGTCGCCGGCAATCAACCTTTGCTTGCACATGTTACGTACCCGACACATAACCCTCTCTGCTCAGTTACGTTTTCTGACAAGTTCGGCCCTGAATCTCGGTAACGGCGGATGCGCCCATTTCTTTAAACCCCCAGCGGCGAACTGGGCATCTTTAACTATAGTTCAAACCCTAATTATGTTGTCGTCACCGCGAGGATCGTTGGATACAGCTACGGGTTGCGCAGGAGCATTTGAACGAGTCACATTGCTGTATGTAGGGGTGTCAATGGGCCGGGTCGGGTCGGGTCTCAAATAGGCCCGACCCGGCCTGTATGAACGGGCGATTGATAAGTCAAGATTTGGAAGAAAATTAAACCGTAATTGAAGACGTGGCCTACATTACTATTAGGCTTTAGCATGTCTATCGCATCATTGGGGATCGACTTGCCAACTACCCATTTTTAATACAGCACTTCGCCTAAATGTATTGGCCGTGTGTAGAAGAAGGTCCACTTTCAAAGCTTTTTTACCCTCCTTCACATAAATGATTTGCGTAAATCTCCCATGAGTAATCAATTAGACATTAATCCCGTATAAACCGTCTGAATTTTTATGCTGACATAAAGCGAACATGGATGATCACATAAATTGACTCGAGCTGTGCGAATTGATTTCCCATTAACTGACCTTTAGAGATCCGAAATTTGATAGTGATAATTTGCAAAGGCAAATAGTGTTCAATTTCATCTCGCTTATGCATTTGTTGTTGAAATCTTTTTATCATGCTATCGTATTAAGTTACGTACACATGGATGACTACGTGTTCATCTTTTGTTTGGTAAATTCCATTTCTTCCTTAATGTAACTTTAAACCATTTTAGCTTCCGTTGCTTAGTTAGACGATGTCTGATTAGGACAGGCTATGATGCAACTTTGATGAAAAGTCAACCCTAATTACAAACCGGCTTGCTATCTTTAACCACCGAATGAATTCTCTATCGGAGTTGTTGCCATGAATAAGACTAAGAAAATGGCCTGAGAAATGCCTGCCACCGGTCATTACTAGTTGAAGTACGAAAAATCCACATCGTTCATGACATTCTGTATATATATGCTAGACTTACTAGTCATCCTCAATCTCAGAAATTTTCAATCAGAAAGCTACTTTGTCATTTATCAATTTTGAGGAAGAAACGCTACAAAATGGTGCGTCCCGTCTCAGCATGCGCCATTGAACACCCGGAATCCATCGCGCTGTCCATTGGGTTGTTCATCTCGGTAGCGGCTCTAGTAGTGCTGTGCGCAAAACGTGATCGCCGGATCCCGAAAGTCCAGGAGAAAGAACCGGACACGCCTGGAGCTGCGAGGAAGCCACCTTTGGCATCGCCACGGCATCTCGTAGGGGCTAAAGGCAATGCTGAATTCGAGATTGGTGTAGATCGTGATAAGGGCACTGAAGGATTCGGAGAGGGGGGTTTGTGGCAAAAGGCAATTCTGATGGGAGACAAATGCCGGCCACAAGAGTTTTCGGGCGCGATATATTACGATAGCTACGGTAATCAGCTGCCGGAGCCGCCCAAGTCGCCAAGGGCAGCTAGTCCTTTGCCGAGTTTTTTGGTTTCTGTGGCGAAAGAATAAATCTGAGTCTTCCGGTACATACATATAGTGTTGTGTAGATCATACGAAGTTGAAAATAAACGGCAAAAGGTTTTACCGCTATGTTTTCCTTTGCAACCTCTTTGCTCTTGCAAGCAGAGCATATGATGCTTCCATTTATTCTTCATACACTCTTTATCCTCATTGATCACAAAAAGTACTGACTGAATAGTGATTCCAGACCTTAAGAACCGGACACAGCGACTCCCCAGATCCCAAAAGTACAAGAGAAAGAACCGGACATGCGATGGCCGGATCCCAAAAGTTCAAGAGAAAGAACCAGACACGGCGTTCTCAAATTTCTATGCAAACCACCCCCTCAATGCAAGCGAGCCTTGCAGCAAGGCTCAGTGTCTAGAAAGTCAACAAGAGAACATTTTAATCTGCATTTTTCTTCTTCCCTGAGATTATTATTCAGGTCTTACTGCCTTTCTAACTCGCATGGCAGTTGAATTTATTCAAGAGGAAAAAACACTAAATATCGACCTTTAATGTATCCATGCGACAAAAATAGCATAAATACATTCTCTTTCCGGATTTTATTCCTAATAGGAACCTCAGAAGTAATACAGCAATCATTCATGTGGCTCAGTGGTATAATATACATAATTGAACTGGAAATCAAGAAATAAGATACAAAAAAGAGGAAACGATATACTCATGCTTCTGGCTTAGTTTCTTCTTCGGTCTGTGAATGGACCCGGTTTCTTAATTCTTCGAAAGCCTTCATGCTGTCAGCATCAAAACCTCCGGCAAACTGCAAGTGGCCATAACTTGGTCATCATTCAAAATTTCCATTTAAAAGATGTTATCTGATTTCTAGTACCAGGAGATGGAATTGCTCCAGTTAAAGTTTTAGAATATTCACATAAAAAGGGGAGAGAGCAGAAGCATTACAAAATGTTCAAATATTAAATTCTAGGAGGAATTGACCTGTCACAATGACTGTTCTAAATTTTGCCAAAAATTAAAAATTGACCGATTGAGATGACAATCAAGGAACCATCCATTGTCCTTCACAATTGCATAAGACTAGGTAGCAAAGAAGATGTACCTGATGCACACGGAAAGCAAATCGCACTCCTTGCAGAAGCAAAAACTCTCTGTTTGGTTCCTTATCGGAACCGCCTAATGTGTCAAGTTCAGATGCCACACGTTTCATGTACTTCCTTGCCAATTGCACAGAAGAGAGTTTGATCTGCAAATACGGAAAATCATCAGATGAGAAGCTTAACAAAATACATAGCATGAGATGGTATTTAGAATTTCGTCCAAAGCGAATTTATCAGACGATGAATTCTTCCAGGACCAAAAGGCTTCCAAGTTTTCCCAGACTATAATAAAGCTGGTTTCAGCTATACTAGTAGCTTACTGTCACAACGTTAGGTCAGATGATTCATTACACATTGAACGTAGATCCAGGATTTAGTTCTATTTTTTTCTGTCAGCAAACAGAACTAATTAAATGGAACAAAATATGAGATCAGACGTCTCATTCCCTTTAAGAATATTGAAGAATGAACTCAGGCTTGAAGATACCTTGCCAACTACTCCTGAATCCAACAACCAATCGACTGGGATTCCAAACTCCCGGTATCTTGACATTGCCATGTCCCTTGTGCGTAAGAGGGCATACACACTCTGTTCCACTCTGCCAGAGAGAGAAAATGAAGCATGTGACGTCGTGAAAAGAGAAAAAACTTAATCACTCTGGAATTCACTCTGGCGCAAAACTTAGGGCAATTTTTATTTTCGTAGAGCCAATTGCTTTGAAGCAAACGAATAACAGGTTTACTGTTTTGCTTCCAATTCCAAAATCTTATCCCCAGTTGCAAATAAATTTGTGTGTTCTCTTATTATACGAGCGTGCTAAAGGAGTTGCTTACTTTTCAAGCAATGAGTACATCTTCTTTAGTGCAGCCTCACAAGGAAGTTTTGGGTCATCGGTGAAAGAAGAAACGCGCTTCTCCAGTTTAATCAGATCCTGGTATTCAAATGCTGCCTCTCTTAATGCATCTGCTTTCCCTTCAGGCCAGTCAAAGTGCTTTAGAACTGCCCTTTCATCGACCTTGTTAATGGCAGATAAATAAAAAGGATTAGATATTTCCACCAGCCAAGGCATATAATTAATCAAGGAAATTGCAGAAGTCAGCAAATCATTCGGAGACTTTGCACACATAATTACATGCTTGAAGATGGAGGGATTTTCAAATAAGAAGGACTAATTTTTTTTTTTTAAATTCCTTCATGTTGGATATGTAATGCTTGTAAAAGAGGAGAAGGAATTACAATAACTCTTTATAATCTCGATTTCATGCTCTCTCCTCTTCTCTGCAGAGTTTAATTCAGCTTGTACAGAGGCATCAAGTTCAAGACTAGAATTTCAGATCTAAGATTCACTAATACTTGAAACAAATCCAGATGCCTAATCCAAATACAATAGACGTCCAAGGGTCTTTTCTACAGAGAGAGCGAGAAGCCAACTTTGCAAAACAAAATTAAATCTGTTTACCAGGAAGGAAAGTTCCTCATCCAGCCAGTTAACAAATGCCACAAGATCTTCAATCTTGGTAAAGGACGCTGATCGGACTTCTGTAGCTAAGGACTGGACAAATTCACCCTGGGATTCTACATCTGCTTTTACCTGTAATAGGAAGATGAAATATCTCTATAAACTTAAACAACAAGAGAAGGAAAGTTTCTTGAGCAAATGATGAAAAATAACTCACAGCTAAAAGGAACGTTGATCTATTCTCTATTTCCCCAATCATGTTGTTCCTAGCATCTGACACATTCGCTGTGGAAGAAATCAGAGATGACGTATCCTTCTTTGCCTCACGTTTCATCAGTGTCTGATAAAACTCCACTAGCTCAGGAGCCCGATGAACCTTCTCACCGCTTCCTGTTCCTCTAGGAAGACTGCCTGGTGGAGGGGGTGGACGAGGTGGCCCACCTGGTGGCGGCGGAGGCGGCGGCGGCATGCCTGGCAAGGGTGGAGGCATAGGTGGGCCTGCAGATGTAATTGCACTAGGATTATTTGCAACACCAGAGGCAGCTCCTGATGGTTTAGGTGGTGGACGAGGTGTCCTCGGAGGCCTCTTCTCAATGTGCGCTAGCTTCATTCTACTCACTGTTTGAGGATCGTCTACCTTAGCGTCACCTGACTGGCCTCTTGAATCTTGTGAAACAACTACTTTCTCCTTTATCAGAGAGAGTTTTGGTGGAAGTGAGATATTTTTCTCCCTGTCCGACCTGCTCGAGTCATAGTTAATGTTGAAACTCCTGTCGCCAAACTTCACAGCTCTTGCTTTCTCAGCCCTTTCCTTGATTTGCTTCTCCCTCTCCAATGCCAACTTATGACGGTCCTTATAAGCAGGGTACTTTTCATCCAGAACACCTTCTACAGATTTAGACATCAACTGGAATGAACTTGCCACTGCATTCAACGAATCGCCAGATGGTGTTTGACCCTTGAGCTGAGGGGTACTTGGAGTGTCTGGAGAATCAACAGATTCATGCTCCATCCCACCAAAAGTTGTAATGGCGTTACTGTCACTTGCATTCCTCATCATCAAGGCCTCCAGAGGGCCCCTCGGTCGTACACTCATGCTTATCCTGCCAGGTGACCCACCTGAGAAGGACCTCGCCGGCGATGTGAATGCACTTGAATCGTCTTTGCTTCTTCCCCACTTTTTCAATTTGTGTAGTAAGCCAGGCTTCCTACTGAGACTGCTATATCTGCTGGTGGAACTATCTATAGAAGCATTGTCAAAGTCCTCACTTCCAGGAGAAGAAGGGTGTGAGAAGTTGCTTTCAACATCTGTATCTCCTTGTCCACGTTCTGATCCAGCATACTCTACCATCAACTGTTTGGCCTTCTCTTGCGACTTGGGGCTTAGGCTCTTGCTAAGATCACGAGCTGATACCTTTCCTGCTGGTGTCTGATAGTTTCGGAGCTCATACCTCAAACATGCATTGACCCAACGGAGGTAGACTAACTCCTCAACTTCACTGAATCTGTTCATCTGAAGTCCTTCCACCTGCTTTGACAGGTCTTCATTTATGTGTCTCAACTTGTTGACTTCCTCTCTCTCGGATGCAACCCTTTCGGTCTGCAACAAAGGAAGCATTATTGAACATGTCTACTCTAGTCCGGCACTTGCTAATCCACTTAACACGAGGTTCTCAATGATGATAGCCCCCCAATCATAGTATCAGCTAGTGTAAAGGCACGCTCTCCAGGAAATTAAGAATCTAAGGGAGCCTTTTCTAATATCAGCAACAACTGATGCTTTAATGTATGTAGAACACTACTTCCAGAACCCTCTTATTTGAATCATGCATCAGCATTTCTAAGAATTTGGTCATCTATCAGCAGCCTATGGAGACAAAATGAGGATTTGCCAAGACTGCAATAATTATACAAGGCCATTCGGAAACTAAGAGATCATTTGTAGTTATTCACAAGGATCACTTGATATCGCAAGCTGTGCAGTTGCGCGATAAAGGTCCTTGTGTTGCTTGGGGATGGGACAATATCTGCTCTTATGTAGATAGATAAATGCAGCAGAACATCGAAATAAGAAGCAATAAATCGGACAAAGAATAAAGCAGAACTCTTACCTCAGTCATATTAGAAAGAGCTGCAACTCTAGCTTCTGCAGCATCCAGTTTTATAGTCAATTCTCTTTTCTCATGCTGGAGTTCTCTGTTTTTCCTTTTCAGCTCCATGACTTCTACGTCCAACTCCTTCATTGCTTTGAGCTTCTTTTCTACCTCGGCTTCTTTTTTAACAGCTTCTCCCTCTTTGGCCTGAAGTCCAGACACTTGTTGTTTGAGCAACAGCAAATGGCCTCTTGTCTGGTTTGCCTGAAGTTGAATCTGATTCTGCAGTTCCTTAATCTTGTTCCTCGCCACCTCTAGATCCTTCTTCACTGAAGCTCCATGAGCGATCTCGTCTTGCAGCTTCTTCCTCTCTGTCTGTAGTGAATTGATAGTGATTTTCAGCATGTCAATCTCAACAGTCTTAATTTTCAACTGCCTTTGCAACTCGATGATGTCTGATTCTTGCTCCTTCAACCCATAATACTCAAGCAATTCGCCTTCCAGCTTCATTTCCCTCTCCTCTAATTCCTTCACGAGCCTACGCAACCTCTCCAGTTCACTTGCATTGTTTGCCATTTCGATTTCGTAAACTCTGTCTCTGCTTGCATCATCGAACTTATCATCAGGTAATGGAAATTCTATCTCCCCCGACAGAAGATCTTCAAATTCAGGCAAACTGTCCTCAGTTTCCATATCAGGTACAGTGCTCGAAGCTGCGTTAATTACACTGCTGATCAGTTTCACTTCAACCTCCTCTTCCTCCTCTTTTTCCTGCAACAAATTGGAAATAAGCGTAATTTCAAGAAAAGCCACGCTTTTAGTCCCAGTTTTCTCGAGCTAACCAACAAAAGAAGACTCGCAAGTTCAAGCTCTATACATTCATATCAAAAGCTGAGATAATCGCAATCTATACTTACTTCCTCCTCTTTGAGGCCATCAGTAGAATATGTAGAGTGCTCTTCATCTCTTCCCTCACTTCCCTGCCTTTTAAAGCTTGTGTCACCATTCTCTGGACAAGAGCATCATCAGCATTAGAGCAGAACACGATTCCCCGAAAGGACAGATACACAGAGTCATAACCATATAGGCACCAACATGACGAACATACCATATCTTCCACTTCACAAAGACACCAATTCAAGAAAAGTACAAAAAACTGTGGATAGCTGGAAAAGCAACACATACTAAAAATGATTACATTACCTAGAGGCTTGACCTTGAGAGAAGAAGATGGTGGTTTTGAGGCTCTAAAATTTAGCTGCTTAACAGCATAAGCTGCAATTGAAGCAGCAACCAGAAAGCCTAACCTCACAAACATGTACGTGAAGTCTTGATAATAAAAAACTCAACTTTCCACTTCCCTGTAGACATAGCCCCAGCACCCATCTCTGCTCAACCCCATAACGGAGACTTCAACCCATCAAATCCCCGAAAGGAAAAGAAACCAATGGAGCAACTGAGAAACCCGGAAACTAAAGAGACAGAGCAATGTAAAGAATTTGCAGAGTTGAAGCAGCGAGAAGGAACAACGGACGTGTGTCCAAGTATTAACGCAAGGAACGATATCGTCTTATCGGGATTTCATGAGATAGCCGCTCGTTGCTTGAAATTGAAAGGAGACGAATTTTCTGGTAATTAGAATTCCAACACAGCTTTCCCGCTAAGGGGTACAGCAACCACCGATAACTAGTGGCCAGTTTTATTCCATGTCTTTCTTGATTTTCTCCAACGAATTGTCAAAAGAAAAGGAAAATGGGGGTGTCGACTGCATGGGATTAATTGCTTCACATCTTCAGACTTTAAATAAGCCAAAAAAAAAAAGGGAATGAAAACGACTGCAGAAGCCGTTAATCTTCATTTTCCCTGTCTTTGCCACCAAAAGAAAAGGCAAAAAAGCCCGACACGTCCTGCCCAACATCTTCCTTGTCCGAAGGACCGTTTCTATTGGCTATTAAGGTGGAGGGAGTTATGGCTGGTGACTTTATGACAGATTCTGGTCTCCTTGTTAGAACAGCTTTTTTCTTCCTCGAAGTTATCGAAGAATCAGTTTTTCTCTGCAAAATCGATCGCGTGATGAACAAATGGATCAACTCAAGCCATGGAATGCAGCTGAGGGTGACCCACAGGAAAAAAGATGGGACAGACACGATTTAAAAAAACAAACAGATGGGAAGGGGTTCGAAAGGGCGGGTCTGCTTTGAAAGTTGGCAGTAGCGTTAATCAAGACAAAACCACTCGAGTTCGAGCAGTTTTAGAAGATGAATGGATTTTGCCTCCGTGAAAAGCTAAATGGGGGGCTAATAAAGCAAAAGGCAGCTAAGCACAAGCAATGCAAACCAAGCCTTTTTGGCTTCTCCGTGAAGCATTTGCCTCGGTTGGCTTTTTGGGTTTATCTGCGATGAAAGGGTGGGCAGGGGCAATTCTCTTTTGGAATCTTGTGGATGTCGACAATAGGAATGATCATGGAGCAAAGCTGTTGTTTTTTTTTTTTTTTCCTTTTCCGGTGCGTACCCAATAAATCAAAGTTTGCTCGGATAATAAGTCTGATTTTTTTCACGTCGGATGTTTACTCTGGACAACTACAGTCAATCTGAAATTTCTCTGCCGATGATTTTACTCTTTATTTGCATTTCTTTTTGTGTGAAAAAAATTGACTATGGTGACATGTCCACCCTAAACTTGTACCCCATTTGATATATTTACTTCATGCTTTTCTTGTGACAAGAAAAACCCTAAACTTATAGGTTGGGGTCTTTGGCGTCACACGAATATAAATTTAGAGTAAATGTGTCACATTAATAAAAGTTTGAGGTAAACATATCACACGATATAAATTTGGGGTGTTTGGTGTTGCCCAAAAAAAGTTTAGAATAAATATATCATGATGGACATTGTTTTAAGGTTTTTGGTGGCCTTTATCTTTTTTTCTTACTGGGTTTTACTTGCTTTATGAAGATAGATTTAAAAGATACTAGGAGAAAAGATATGATTCACCATGAAAGCAAGGTTGGTTCGTTACGAGAACTTTACCCAAAACCATCCTTCTTGTTGCGCAACAAACCAAGCAGAGGCACCGAGCATCGGATTGACAAAATTAGGACCTACATGATTATGGTAAGGCGGCTTTCGTCCCATATTAAGAGACTTTGAGAAAGTAGAGCCTCAAGTAACTCGGCCCGCACATCTATATGACGACCGATTCTGTCCATGACGTCCTTCATCGCAATTAGTCATGACATTGGTCATTCCCATTGGAGCAGACATACGGGCATCGCGGATTCGGGTTTCGGACAGTGAAGTATCAGTGATTTTGGGCGAGGAATTTGGGCGGCGCGACCAAATCGAACTGGGATTCTTTCTCATCCGCTTCGAACAACGTCGAAGACAAAAGGTGGAGACGAAAGTCCATTTCGGGCCATGGATGCGGGTCGGGCCCACTGGGGCCCGGCACCAATGCTAGCCGCCGAATCGTCCTATCCCTTCTCCTCTTCAGTGGCCTACATTTCATGGGGCTGCAAGACAAAACGCATTCTTTGTACTTAGCTTCCTAGATAATGCTGTGCAGCCCGACGTCGAATAGCATCTCAATCACCATCCTAATCCATTCACTTCAACTCCTGCGTCGCCTCCGTTCGAGTCGCGATAAGCGTCATCATCAGCCCGGTAAAAGAAATGATACTATCGCGAGGAAGAATCGTGCGTATCGACGTCATGACGTGCCCTTTTCATTGAAATTGGTTATTCGATTTTTATTAAGAAGAGATGGGTTCTGTGGCGATTTCGAACGTGAGTCTCAATGAATCACAATGAACAACTATACTTCATGGAATTTAATCGACGACAAAGTTGAAGACACTTTTACTGAAAACTTAATTGATGATGAAGATATCTAAAATTGCTAATGAGGTACGGAATATATATACGTTGTGGAAAGTAAAAATAAAAAATAAAGAATGTTGAGTTTGTGATTGATGGATTGAATGAGATTTACAAAGAGTATACTTAATCTCTATTTATTTGCAGAAAACAACTTCCCGAAAAGCGTTTTTACGGATTTTTCGGAATTTGGTTTGTGAAAAATAAGCTAGTCCCGAAAAACATTTTCCCTATGAAAAATTTCCTTTGAAAAATTTCCTTCAAAAGTGGGGAAAACATTATCCGCATTTTCCTTCCTCCTCCCTTTCACATTCTCTTTCTTTTTAATTATTTTTTATTTTCTTTTTATCTTTTTTATTTTCAAATTAAAAAATATTTTTTTGAATAAAAATATTTTTGATATTTAATTATTTTTTAATTACCTTTATTTTTTTTTCCTTCTTTCTTCTTTAACTCTTCGTTAGTTGATCGTCCGCCATAGTTGGGCTCGGCCTCCGCCGAAGGATAGGGAGCTCAAGCTGAGCCTAGCTGGATCTGGCGAGTGACTTCACTCAAGGTTGGCAATGCCGAGGCTGCCTTGCAAACTTGAGCGAAGCCTTAAGGTTGCTAGCCTTCGAGTGACACCAAGCCTCGCCGGATCCGCTCGGCATGAGCTTGCTAGCCTTCGGCGAGGCCAAGACTTGCCTATGACTAGTCACCAAGCATCACCATGGCTAGCGATTGGCCAACGAAGACATTAAAGAAGAAAGAAGATAAAAAGAAAAAAAAATTAAAGAAAGTAATTACAAAATAAAATAATTAAAAATTAAATTTCTGTTTGAAGCTATAAAAAATTTAAAAATATTGAATTATTTAGTAATTTTTCTAGTAAATCAATTCCTTGCCGAACGACAACATCGTTTTTTCAATTTATTTTTAAGTCTCTCAACCAAATATTGGAAATATGTCATTTTCCTAGAAAATTGATTTTTTGGAAATATTTTATAAAACATCCACATTTTACCGCGTAAACAAATGGTGCCTTAGGGTGTGTTTACGTAATCCTCTACGGTATTTACAACTTGGGATTCAAATAACAACTAGCTTCCAGTGTCGGTTACTGAAAGTTACTTCATGAACACTTTATCCAAAAAGAAGTTACATGAATCCTAATTAACGGATATGACACTGTCTCGCCCTCCCGAGATTTCCCGGATCCGAGGAGGCTAATGGATTGCTAGGCCCATTGGGTATTTGGGCTTAGCTCGGGCCCTCCCAAGCCCTACAAAGTCGCGTCATGAATTTCAAATCGAGATTCGACCTTGGTGTGGTCATGTGACAATGTGAATGGTGTGCATGCCATCGGAAATCGCCACCAGTCATTTATGGAGGGTAATGGACTGGAACCCTAACCGAAACGATTGGGAGGATCGTTCGATCCTAGGCGAAAACCAGAGATCTAGATTCGGGGACTTTAGTTTTACGGTCGATATTGGCTATCGACGCCCTTTCGGTACTAAGTTGAGTGATTTCTTAGTCTATAAGTGATTCATGCAGCGAGGTTGGGTGGCCGAGAGCGGAGACCGGAGAAGAGGGGAGGAGGGGGAAGAGAGAGGGAGGAAGCGAGGAGGACAGGAGGGGGATGAGGGGGAAAGAGTCGAGGGGAGGAAGAGGAAGGGGGGGTGGAGGGAGGGGGGAGGAGAAGGAGAGAACGGGAGAGGGGAGAAAGCAGAAGAGAAAACGAAGGGAGGGAGAGGGAAGCGGGAGGGACGCGGAGGGAGACGTGTAAGGGGACGGGAGGAGGAGGGGGAAAGAGGGGTT
>JAGVVM010007427.1:0-18579 GCA_019149425.1 Psidium friedrichsthalianum
TTCAAGACTCGACTCTAGGTTCAATCGTAGACCAGTCCGTTTGAAAGGATTAAATCAATAATTTTCATTTTCAGAAAAACACCAGATCTGGGCCACGTGGCATGATACTATCCGTGGAGTAAATTTTCTATTCTCTAAGCTACATAACCTAGCCGATGTGGCCGCCACGTGAGTACACGTGGCGCCACGTCATTGACCGGTCAACGATGGTTGAACGAGTCAACTTTCACTGGAGAAGACGACAAACAGTGCCGCCGATGGGCACTTGTTCATCGTCTTTTCCGGCGGAGATCGTCGGAAAAGATATGAAAATGGGGCTAATGACCACGAAATCCTCCCGATTTTAATCTAATTACTGATATACGCCCTACGAGCATGAATTATTCACAAATTCGATCCGAAGATTCTCCTGAATGCCACAAACTGACCGACTGTGAGCCCACTCTGGCAGACCTCAAGACTTGAAAAATCCGCATTCAGAACTTAGTATGAATCATCAGAAAAAACAGGAGGGGTTTGGGGAACTTACCTGCATCCAACTGAGCTCGAGTTCACGCAGATGAGCTCGCAGACATGTAATAGGTGCCGAGAAGGTTTGGGAGGTCGACGAATGGTTTATGGCAACGAAAATGGAAAGAAATGACCAAGAAATAGAGTCAGTAGGGTGGAGTGAGTATATTGGGTGAGTTTTAAGTGAAGAGATGAATGAAATGGAGCTCAGCCATGGACAACTAAGCTCAAACTCGAGATGGTAGCACCTTCCTCCGGCGATTCAAACGGGTGGCTAGATTTTCTGGCGATCCCTCGCGGCGCGTGTTTTTTTGGATCAAGTCTCGTGGCTCGATCTTCCTAAACAAAACAAATGCCACAGAATCGCAGCTGCCGAAGCTTCGGCGCCTTGCTTCCCCCCTGTCGTCTCAAAACAGAGCACCCTGCCCTCTTTATATTACAAATTTCCACCTCAAATTTCTCCAAATCTCTCACTTATTCTAGCCAAACCGAAACCTCCAATGGCCCAAATTTCTCTAGAAATCTTGCGAATCTCTCTCCTCTCTCAACAAACTTCTGTCTCCTTGAAAATTGGCGCCGCGCGCAGGGGGTTTCCCTTGCGGAAGATGTTCTGAACAGTGCGGGTCGATGGGTCGGGTTAGCCCGACCCTGGTAAACCCGCGTTTGATTAAAAACCTAAAATTGACCCAAATTTTCATTTTTTCCCAAAAATTGACACCAAAATTGGACTTAGGGCCAGTGAATCTGACTTGAAATGGTATTTTCCCAAGAAATAACTCCTCAGAATTTGCGCAAAAAACCCCAAAAATTGAAGTTTGACCGAGGACCCATTTTTTTTTTTTTTTGACAAAATCCAAAGTCTTAATGGGTTTTTGCAAAATTGTTGCAACCATTGGATTCAGAAGGTCAAAAATCTAGGGGTGCGTGCCGATTTCAATTTCAGTCCCTAGAAAATTTTAATTGCATTTTAAGTGTTTTTAAGTGGACATAATTTGAAAATCAAAAAATTGCATTTTGGGCCTTTTTAGCGAAATTGGGCAATTCATGAGTTTTTGGATTGCGATTTAATTTTAAAAAATTAGAGGAGATGACACGACTCTAAAAATGCAAATTTGGAAAATTGACAAAGCTAAAATGGGAATTTCTAAAGATTAAATAATCTAAAAAATGAAATTAACAAAGGAACCCTAATCAGATTGAATTTTTCAAAATATTCGTCAAAATGAAAGAAAAAATTAAGAGAAAAATATTGACTATTTTTGTAATTTTTAGCCTCGAGTGCTATTTTTATTAATTTTCCATTATTTTATTAATTTTTTGAAAAATATAAAAATGCAAAAAATAAAGAAAAATTATTTTTTGTTCAAAATTGGATTCCTTGGCTGGCTAAGGTCCCCAAAAGTCGATTTTTGAATTTTTCATTTTGTTGATTTTTGATGAATTTCTGAAAATAAAATACAGAAAAATATGAAAAAATATGGAAAATTATAATTTTGCTCAAAATTGGTTTTTGCTGGGAGTGGGAGCTTTTTGTGTGGGGGTTGCTTTTTTGGTTTTTTTTGCTCCTTAGCTTGGCTGAGGTCCCCAAATGTGATTTTCAATTTTTAATTTTTATTGATTTTTTTTTATAAATTTTGAAAAATAAAAAGACAGAAAAATACAAAAAATAAGGAAAATTATTTTTGCTCAAAATGGTTCCTAGGCCAAACAAGGTCCCCAAAGTCGATATTTCAATTTTCTGAAATTTTCTAGATTTCTAGAAACTTTTGAAATAATATTGGCCAAAAATCAAAGTGTCAATGAGATGCAGCCGCTGTTTATGGTAAACGACGGCGATCAACTAAACGATCCCGATCATATACAGAGGACATGTCAGATAATGATTCTGACATATGGCTTGAGGCATGAAATCTGAAATGGACATGATGTATGGACATTAGTTGACCCACCTAAAGGTATCATACCTATAGGCTGTAAATGGATCTTAAAGAGAAAGGTCAATGCAGAGGGTCAAGTTGGAACATACAAAGCTAGACTGATGGTGAAAGGTTATCGCCAAAGAGAAGGTATTGATTATGATGAAACCTTTCTCTTGTCGCCATGTTGAAGTCCATGAGATTTTGTTGGACATAGCTGCACACTTGGACTATGAGATATTCCAAATGGACGTCAAAACGGCGTTCCTTAATGGATTTCTTGAAGAAGATATATATATGGAATAGCCGCCTAGTTTCGAGTCCAAAGGCAAAGAGCACAAAGTGGTCAAGCTTAAGAGGTCCATTTTGGACTGAAACAAGCACTCGAGGATGTTGGAACATCCGATTCGATGAAGTGATCAAATCATTTGGCGAATCCGGATGAGCCCTACGTGTACAACAGCTCAGTGGGAGCATTGTTGCATTCCTAGTCCTGTATGTGGATGACATATTACTGATTGGTAATGATATACCAATGCTGTCATCCATCAAGCTATTCTGTGTTGCAAAAATCTTTATGAAGGACTTAGGAGAGGCCACCTACATTTTGGGCATCAGGGTCTATAGAGATAGATCCAGACGATTACTTGGCCTCTCACAATCCACGTACATATACAAAGTGTTGAAAATGTTTCAACATGGGAATATTCCAAAAGAGGGTTGTTACCCTTTAGACATGGAATACGTCTTTCTAAGGGGCAATGTCCCAAGACCCCTGAAGACAGATAGAAAATGGCGAAGATACCATATGCTTCGGCCCATTGGTAGCATAATGTATGCTATGCTATGTACGAAACCTGATATTGCTTATACTGTGAGCATTACAAAGCAAATATCAGTCGGATCTAGGTAAAGAACATTGGATCGCGGTCAAGAATATCCTTAAGTACTTGAGAAGGACTAAGGATCTAATCTTGATATATAGAGAAGCAGATTTCAAAGTTGAGGCATATACGGACTTTGATTTCCAATCAGATCCTGATGACTTGTAAGTCAACGCCTGGATTTGTATTCATAATGAATGGTGGATCAGTTAGCTGGAAAAGTTCTAAGCAAGTATAACTGCCGACTCCACCACTGAAGCAGAGTATGTGGCAGCTTCAAAAGCTGCAAAGGAAGCGGCGGCCAGTGTTGACACCTGATTTTTAATCATTTTTTTCTCTTTTAAAATTAATAAAAAAATCCATAAAAATTTGCAAAATTGAAAAATCAACTTTGGGGACCTTGGCCAAGCCTTAGGACTCAATGTTGAATAAAAAAATGATTTTTCATATTTTTAAATATTTTTCAAAGCATTTTTATTTCGAAAATTAATAGAAAATCCATAAATATTCATAGAATTTAAAAAATAAACTTTTGGGACCTTTGCTCAAGCCTAGGGAACTAATTTTGACCAAAAAATAATTTTCATATTTTATTATTTTTCAGTATTTTTATTTTCAAAAATTCATAGAAAATCAATAAAAAATGATAAAATTACAAAATCGACTTTGAATTGCCTTGGCCAAGCCCAGGCAACCATTTTTTAGCAAAAAATAATTTTCAAATTTTTTTTATTTTTTAATATTTTACAGAAATTAGCAAAATATTTAATAAATAATGGCATTTGAGGCCACAAAAAAAATGAAAAAAAATAGTTATTATTTTTTCCTTTAATTTTCTCTTCATTTTGGCCAAAGAAAATCTGCAAAAATTAATCTGGAATGGGGAATTATTTTGTTAATCTCATTTTCAGGTCAACTTAAAAAAATAATTATAATAAATATAAATATTATAGAAAATTCATTTTGGCTCTATAACTTTCTATTTTTGCATTTTCTGGAGTTGTGACATTGTCCGCTAATAGTCAAAATTTTTCAACGGTTTGATGGTATATTTTTCGTTGTTGCGTTCAATTTTCCGAATTCAAGTCATTTATCCTCATCCCCTCTCTCTCTCTCTCTCTCTCTCTCTCTGAGTCACCTGGTCTGCAGCTTGGATTCTCGTACATGTCGATGAAGGAGAGATTCTTTTGTCTAGATGCTTGAATGCAAGCTCGCATTCGTCTCCGACTTCGCAAATTCAGAGCGGATCGATGTTTGAGTGCGTTCTGATTGGGCCTTTAATAGATGATGGATTTTCGATCTCAGCCTTGCGGGGATGCAGTCTTAGGAACACCGAATACATTGTTGGTGCCGTCGTTTTTACTGGTCATGAGACTAAGGATGCCATGAATGTTCCAAGAGGAGTACTTTTAGAGAAAACTGGACAAACTCATCCTCACCCTTCTTGCCACTCTGTTTGTCATGTGTACCATTGGAGCCATTGGCAGTGCTACTTTTGTAGAATCGCAAGCATTATTACTTGAGTCTTGGGAAGGGAGTGGAAGCTCAGTTTAATCCTGACAACAGACTAGTGGTATTTGTGGCCACAATGCTTACCATTGTTACCCTTTTCTCAATTATTGTCCCAATATCTCTATATGCATCCAATGAGATCATCAAGATTTTTTAGTCCACGCAATTTATCAATAAGGATCCGCGCGTGTGCCATGCTGAGACCAATAACCCCCGCACTAGCTAGTACTTCCAATTTAAACAAAGAATTCGGACAGGTGGAATATATATATATATATATATATATATATATATATATATATATATATATATCGGATAAAACTGGAACTTTAACCAGAGATATGATGGAGTTTTTCAAGTATTCAATTGGTGAAGAGGTTTATGGAACAGACGTGGAAGAAATAGAGATGGGTGGGGCGCAACGGATTGGCAAGAGAGTGGACATGAACAGGTCAACCAATGCGGTCCACGAGAAGGGTTTTAATTTTGACGACGCAGGGCTCATGCACGAAGCAAGGAACATCAGACCCTCTGCAAGATTCTTTTCTTCCACTCATGAAAGCACATGGAGAGGGGCCAAAAGAAGGATTAGTGGGGAGAAAAGAGAAGTCCATCGAAAGAGAAAGAGAGGAGGCAACATGATGACGCGAGGGAAAAATAGACGCAACAACATGAGCACCTAAAATCAAAAGTGGAGGACGCCACAGACTGGAGAAAAAAAAAAAGAAAGTTGACGCCGAAAGAGAGTGGGGGGAAGAAGAAGGAATGATTCCGGATTTTCCACGTAGAGGGAGGAGTCTTTTGGGAGGAAGGGGTAGAGAGAGAGAACAGGAAAAACAGCTCTGAAAATTCAGAACTTTGGGGAGCAAGACACGTGAGGGACAAAAGGATTCAAGAGTGGTGGTCTTCTCGGTTCAAGCTCTCATGCGCGTCGTCGTCTTGGCCATCGCCGCTGCAAGCCCTGCAGCTGCCCTACCGCTGTGGCTGCTACAGCTCTGAGCCCAAACTCTCAGCTGTTCGGGTTCCCTTTTCTCTGTCGTTTGGTTCTTGAAGTGCTGCGGTTTGAGGTGCAATTTAAGCTTCTGTTCAGCATTCAGGCAAACTTAGGCTGTTGTTCATTGCAATTTTTGCTGCTGGTCTAGGCAAGACCAAGGGGAGTCCAAGCTTCTGTTTCTGTCGAGATTGGATTGCTGTCTAGAGGCGTCTTTAGCGTTGTTTGGTGCCTCAATTTCGTGCTGTCTAAAGATCGAATTCAGGGCTATTTTGGACCTATTTGCCATTGTTTAGCTGCTGTTCACACCAAAAACAGCAGCTATTTTGCTCGATCACCTTGATGTTTTGTGCAAAATCTTTGCTTGTGGTTGGGAATCAAATACCTTAGTGCTTTGGCGTGATTTACTTGTGCGTTCGGTGCTGCCCAAGCTCAAATTTGCTGCTGCAAATTCACTTTGCTGACGTCCTTTGTCCGTGTGTGATTTCCACCGATCCCTCGGTGTGCAATTTTTGGTTAAAAAAAAATTCGGATTAGGAAAGGCAATATTTCGAGATAAGGAGTCCATATGCCCCACCCTCCAAGCTATTTCAACGATTCCATCTTGTAAGCTTATTGAAGAGACTAGCAAGGGAGATTTCGCAACACACTTCGATTATTGTACAACAGCGAGCATGGACTTTATCTTGTTAGATGACGCAACTCTTAGCCACCTTATTCAGCGTCCGGACTTGACTGTGACATCTGAAGAGAGGGTTCTCAATGCAATTTTAATGTGGTGCATGAAGGCTTCCCTTACTTAATGATTTATTGCCCTTTGTGCGATTGGCCTTGTTACCACATGCATTGCTTCAGAAGTTAAAGAAGAAGTTTAGCCGTAGCAAGGGGACGGGGGGAAAGGAATCTGATGAAGGCATTCTCTTTCTTGTCGTCCAAAAGATGATGATGAGTAGGAAAAAAGAGAAAAAAGCATGATGGAAAGGAAGGACCATCTCTATGGAACTGGTGGGGGGAAGCATTAAGAAAGGCACCGAAAGGAAATGATGAAAAAAGTGGGCTCGGTCAAAAGAAGGACAGGGAGACCCCAACCCCGACATTTCTTCTCTCCCATCGATAGAAAAAGAGCTCCGGAAAGCGACCATCGGGGAAATCCCAACCTCGGACACGACGTCGTCCTTTTCGTCCTACCTCCAGCTCTCGAATCGGCCTCTCTCTCTCCACGTCTGCTCTGGTCTTTCCTCCTCGCAACCGTATCAGGCTGATCGGGCTGCTCCAAACGGGTTTAATTTCTACTTGTGTTAAGGAGCCTGGACATATGGGCCGTGTTCTTGTGTAGTAGTTCTATGCTGTCGTTATTTTCTGTTTGGTCGTTGCACTTAGATGGATGTTCCCTCAGTGGAACCACATTCTGATAGCCTGCTGGACAATTACCCTTTGTTGATGGAGAGGGCAGAGAACGGTGACAGAAATGAGCATATTATTAACGTAAGGAGCAATGATGCTTCTTCATCTAGTTTGCATCACGATAAGTCTTCTAATGGCTAGGATACATTGCAAAATCAAGACAGACATGGGACTATGCCAAGAGCAACAACTTCTCATACATCACTCCCTTCTAGCAATAATTCAAACACTAGAAGTTCCTCGTTTGAAAGAAGAGGTGATGCTCGTCGCCGCCGGAGTCCACTGAATTCAGGGATGTGGATATCTATCGAACTAGGCCTCACAATGAACCAGATTATTGCCTCTATTGTTGTTTTGTCTGTGTCCAAGAATGAGCATCCACGTGCTCCATGGTTCTTGTGGATTGTGGGTTATGCATCTGGATGTGTGGCTACGTTGCCTCTTCTGTATTGGCATTATCGCAATCGTAATCAGGTCACAGAGCAAGAGTCAAGTCAACCCCCCCAAGGTCCTAGACGAGCTTTTTCACCGAACTTACAAACACTCCATCTGGGTTCTCAACAAGTACTCGGTGGAGGAATAGGCCCAAGGAGATCTGCCTCGGTTGATGAATCAAGTACGTTTATTTGCTAACCAGTCTATGTTCTTCTTTGAGTTGATCGATGCTTGCGAACGTGGGAATTAGAGAGATCAAGTAGTGTTTCATGGTCAGAAAAGTTGAGTGGTGTTCGGACTTTGAAAATACATGGTTATACCATGCCTCAGTAGATGCAAATTTTGGTCCTTACCATAAAGTTTTGCCAAGTTTTGGTTTTGCTAGATAATGTGATGTTGGCAATCGCTTAACCTAAGGTGAAGGCTTTCATCTACAATGTGAAAGATAAGAAGTAATTAGATTGCTGTTATTAAGGGGACAAAAAGCCAAGTTAATCACCATCCGAGCTTCCATAACTGGCTTACTCGGCTATAGGCCACTTGGGTACTTCGCCAGTTTGAAGATATGATGTACTGAAGTCTCTTTGTTAATTTGTTCCCCTTCTTTAGTCGATTTACGATCTTTTATGACGAGTTATAATCTGGCCGCTTTGTTTTCGAGTTGTTCCTTGCTTCTGTAAAAAATAAATAAATAATAAAATAATAATAACGAAAAAATAATAATAAATAAAAATTCAAAAAATCACATAAAAAATCCAAAAAAAAATCATAAAAATCCAACAAAAAATGTTAAAAAACAAATTCCAGAAAAATTAGAAAAATTCCAAAAATTCTCAAAAGCCTCAAACATTAGGAAATGGGTCGTTTTAACCGACCAATCCTATTTTCGGCGGTTTTTCCCTTTCAATCTTCAGAAATGACGATTTTGCCCCTCACGGGCCATTTCGATTGGTCAATCTTATTTTTGATGATTTCTCTTCTTGATATTTGCAAAATGACGATTTTGCCCGTTACGGGCAAATTGTCTAAAAAAATCTAGAAAAATCTCAAAAATTAGGAAACGGGCCATTTTGACTGGTAAATCCTATTTTTGGTGAATTTCCCTCTCGATTTTTCTAAAATGACGATTTTGCCCCTCATGGGCAAATTATCTCAAAAAATTCTGAAAAATTCAGAAAAATCTCAAAAATTAGGAAACAAGCCATTTCGACTGGCCATTCCTATTTTTGATGAATTTCCTTCCCTATTTTTTCAAAATGACAATTTTGCCCCTCATGGGCAATTTGTCTCGAAAAATTCTAAAAAATTTAGAAAAATCCCAAAAATTAGGAAACGGGCTATTTCGACTGGCCCATCCTATTTTTGATGAATTTCCTTCCCGATTTTTTCAAAATAACGATTTTGCCCCTCTTGACCAAATTGTCTCGGAAAATTATGAAAAATTCAGAAAAATCTCAAACATTAGGAGATGGGCCATTTCGACTGGCCAATCCTATTTTTGATGAATTTCCTTCCAAATTTTTCCAAAATGACGATTTTGCCCCTCTGGGCAAATTGTCTCGAAAAATTCTGAGAAATTCAGAAAAATCTCAAAAATTAGGAAACAGGCCATTTCGACTGGCTAATCCTATTTTTGATGATTTTCCTTCCCGATTTTTCTAAAATGACGATTTTGCCCCTCATGGGCAAATTGTCTCGAAAAATTCTGAAAAATTCAGAAAAATCTCAAAAACCAGGAAACGGGCCATTTCGAATGGCCAATCCTATTTTTGATGAATTTCCTTCCCGATTTTTCCAAAATGAAGATTTTGCCCCTCATGGTCAAATTGTCTCGAAAAATTCGAAAAAATTCAGAAAAATCCCAAAAATCAGGAAACGGGTCATTTCGACTGGCCAATCCTATTTTTGATGATTTCCCTTTATGATATTTTCAAAATGATGATTTTGCCACTTATGGGCAAATTGTCTGGAAAAATTTTAGAAAATTCAGAAAAATCTTGAAAATTAGGAAACAGACCATTTCGATTGGCCAATCCTATTTTTGATGATTTCCCTTCATGATATTTTCAAAATGATGATTTTGCCCTCTTATGGGAAAATTATCTCGAAAAATCCCAGAAAATTCAGAAGAGTCCCAAAAACTAGGAAACAGGCCATTTCGACTGTTCAATCCTATTTTTGATGATTTACCTTCATGATCTTTTCGAAATGATGATTTTTCCCCTTATGGGCAAATTGTCTCGAAAAATTTCGAACAATTCTCAAAAATTGCAGAAAATGAAAAATGGTCAATTTTGATTGGCTAGACCCGTATTTTGTGATTTTAACACCTATTTCTTCATGAAATGACAATTTTACCCCTCATGGGTTAATTTTCCAAAAAAATTTGAAAAATTTCTCAAAAATTATGAAAAAAATAGAAAATGACCACATTCAATTAGTTTGATCCATTTTCACTTCCCAAGCTTTGAGAAATGACCATTTTACCCATCTGGTCAATTTGACCCAAACTTTTTCCCAATCATCCCAAATGAGTTTTCATGAAATAAAATGGTACCGAAAGGATGTTAGAGTAATCTAGCGTAACCAAGTCCCCGAACTCATAATCTCTAATTCGCAGGAATAAAGTATTTCTCCCGATACTTTATTTAGGTTTCTAATTGACCTACCAAGAACGATTAGTGGCAACTCCAAATTCTAAAATCATGTGATAAAAAAAAATCAAAGTTACGATTCGGTAGGGCTTGGGAGAGTCCGTATTAGGTTAGTTAATCTAATTAAGTTGATAATCCATTAACCTGAAAATTTTTCACCTATCGAAATTTCTTTCGGGTCGCGACACCTGGATGAAGAAGTTCATTGCAGAGCTTGGAGTAGTTCTTGCTATTGAGAAGCCGATCCCATTGTTTTTGCGACAACAGTGGAGCGATCGCTCAAGCAAAGGAACCAAGGCCTCACCACAAGTCCAAGCACATCGAAAGGCGCTTCCATCTCATTCGAGAGATCGTTGGGAAAGGCGATATCTCCGTGCAGAAAATTGCCTCCGCAAATAGTATAGCGGATCCCTTCACTAAAGCGTTACCCCAGGCAGTATATGAGAAAAACATTAATAGAATGGGTTTAAGATATCAGCATGGTTAGCATTAGTATAAGTGGGAGGTTGTTAGGAGTACGCCCTAAAGCAACCATGTGATGGTCACATGTATGGCATAAATATTATATTATCGATATTTTATTAATGACAATACGCATGTTTATTCATCTTGTCCCTTTATTTTAGATGAATAAAGTCCATTAGATCAGTTGAAACTGATACCCATTCTTGAGGCGTCAAGAATATATGTGACGGGTCATCAGTTGATCTCTAATCTTCAAATTGATTCTTGGTCAAAGGATCGTGGATTGGGCATCCACGAGCCCGCTGAGACCAGTGTGTTCGCAGCCTCGCTATTGAGTATTGGATGCTCAATAGGGATGACAAGTCACAAGTCATCGGACGTTAGACGTCTGAACTGGAACACAGGTGTTCGTATTGAAACGAGTTCGATCGAATCCACTGAACGTGACGAAAGAGCGATTGACTAACATGGAGGCTTCGTGCTTGGTCAATGTCTCAATCACTCTTGGTTCTGGTGTGTTAATGGTCCTCAGAGCTGAGCCACGATGCTGGCTTGTATATTAGATTGCTGTGGTTCACAGGTACGATATTGGCCGATCATTGATCCACTTCTGTGCATGATGATCACAGTCCTCCATATACGAAGTCACAGGCGTGGGCAACAGTTGGGATCTATCTCCTCATTAGATGAGGTTGATGTCCTATGCAATCTATGTGTGACGGTGTATTAGAAACTCCTTGGCCAAGGCAGAAGTCGAGGGGAATCTAGCCGAATGCACGTCAAGATAGATTTGTACATATTATCGAACTTTTGGGTTTGATTCAAATATCCATAGCCCTCATTCGATCGGGACATGGTAAGATAGAAGGACTGAATAACACCGAACCAAGGCCAACAGGTTCACTTTGTCCTCGTACTTCATTCTGACTGGGTAATCGTGATATGTTGCTAGACGTCACTCACGGTTTGTGGGATCTAAAAATTGATTTGGGACGATCAATTCCTTGAGGAATCTCACTACTAGTTCAGGAGTGAACCTAGGGATGTCACACGCCTTAACCGACATCTGGCGACGTCCATAACGAAGACAGGATCGCGAGAATGAGATAGGACTATTTGGATAGTCAAAAGGAGTTAAAACGGATTGGATTTGTTTCCTTCTTCTAAATCTCACTAAAGGACAAAATAAATGACACAAGCATGACATCATGATAATGTCATGGATGATGTAATGGTTACATCATGCCTGCGTCATCGTTGGATAAGGTTTGTTATCCAAAAGAAAGGATAAAAAAGGTTATCCTCTAGAAAATGTCAAAAGTAGGATATGATTTTCTATCCGTTTGACAGAGACATTTAGCACATCAAACGACGTGATTTAATCACGAAACTCGAGAGACTTCAAGTCTAGAATGTCTAGAGCTTGTGGATGAGACGCCGCGAGGATTACTAGCATAATCCGAGGGCCGTTTCTCCAAATCTCTATCTTCAAGGTCGCATGGTTGTCGGAGCGTGTCTGAACTAGAGGCCCGACACTTCTTAGGCTCGAGGACAAAGAAGGAGAGCCGCATCCAACTTCTGTTGTCTAGGTACGTTTCTAAACTTGCTTTAGAAAGTTTAATTTTCGATTCAAGTATACGATGATTTGTAAGATGATTTAGGGTGCCGTTTCAATTTATTTTCTTTCGCTGTGTGTATGACATGTTTTCATGTATGTAACGAGCGCCCGGGACCGAATGAAACCCAACATGTGATCCAAGAGAGGTCGATCCATGACTCATCTAATTAGTTCAACATTATTTTTGCATTTTTGTGAAGAAATCAGAGAAAATTTTCATAGGAGGACATGGGTGAATTTCTCAGAAAGGATTTTTTTGCAGATTTTATAACTTAAAAAAATGTGATAATGAGTTCAGCTTTTCGATATTTATCCATTATTCCCGGAGGATGCTTCACCATTTGATTTTTCAGGAAGTAGGACCACTTGGAAGTCAAGAATTTCAGCAAAATATCAATGTGTTACCGTGACAAAACCTCATGTGATAAACTAAGGAACCTTGACCCAACACAAAAAGAGTGTGTCTAAAGTACTTAAAGTCTAAGTTATCAATCAGGTATAAGATATTAGAGAGACGTTGAAAAGCATGAGTTGACAAGGCCTCTTGTAACTAAGGGTTTGATAAGTTCTCTAACTTTATCTTGCATTTGTTTTTGTTCAGTCCATGTTAGGTGTTGGTCAAATTTTAAACTTAACACCGTGGTCATTTTTCAAAGAAAAATAAAAATCAAATTGGTGTCCCATTTCTGAAAAAAAAAATGAATGCGGAAAAATCCCTTCGGGAAATTTGCTAAATATCAAATGACTTTATCACATTTTTTTAAGTTATAAAATCTGCAAAAAAATCCTTTCTGAGAAATTCACCCATGTCCTCCTATGAAAATTTTCTCTGATTTCTTCACAAAAATGCAAAAATAATGTTGAACTAATTAGACGAGTCATGGATCGACCTCTCTTGGATCACATGTTGGGTTTCATTCGGTCCCGGGCGCTCGTTACATACATGAAAACATGTCATACACACAGCGAAAGAAAATAAATTGAAACGGCACCCTAAATCATCTTACAAATCATCGTATACTTGAATCGAAAATTAAACTTTCTAAAGCAAGTTTAGAAACGTACCTAGACAACAGAAGTTGGATGCGGCTCTCCTTCTTTGTCCTCGAGCCTAAGAAGTGTCGGGCCTCTAGTTCAGACACGCTCCGACAACCATGCGACCTTGAAGATAGAGATTTGGAGAAACGGCCCTCGGATTATGCTAGTAATCCTCGCGGCGTCTCATCCACAAGCTCTAGACATTCTAGACTTGAAGTCTCTCGAGTTTCGTGATTAAATCACGTCGTTTGATGTGCTAAATGTCTCTGTCAAACGGATAGAAAATCATATCCTACTTTTGACATTTTCTAGAGGATAACCTTTTTTATCCTTTCTTTTGGATAACAAACCTTATCCAACGATGACGCAGGCATGATGTAACCATTACATCATCCATGACATTATCATGATGTCATGCTTGTGTCATTTATTTTGTCCTTTAGTGAGATTTAGAAGAAGGAAACAAATCCAATCCGTTTTAACTCCTTTTGACTATCCAAATAGTCCTATCTCATTCTCGCGATCCTGTCTTCGTTATGGACGTCGCCAGATGTCGGTTAAGGCGTGTGACATCCCTAGGTTCACTCCTGAACTAGTAGTGAGATTCCTCAAGGAATTGATCGTCCCAAATCAATTTTTAGATCCCACAAACCGTGAGTGACGTCTAGCAACATATCACGATTACCCAGTCAGAATGAAGTACGAGGACAAAGTGAACCTGTTGGCCTTGGTTCGGTGTTATTCAGTCCTTCTATCTTACCATGTCCCGATCGAATGAGGGCTATGGATATTTGAATCAAACCCAAAAGTTCGATAATATGTACAAATCTATCTTGACGTGCATTCGGCTAGATTCCCCTCGACTTCTGCCTTGGCCAAGGAGTTTCTAATACACCGTCACACATAGATTGCATAGGACATCAACCTCATCTAATGAGGAGATAGATCCCAACTGTTGCCCACGCCTGTGACTTCGTATATGGAGGACTGTGATCATCATGCACAGAAGTGGATCAATGATCGGCCAATATCGTACCTGTGAACCACAGCAATCTAATATACAAGCCAGCATCGTGGCTCAGCTCTGAGGACCATTAACACACCAGAACCAAGAGTGATTGAGACATTGACCAAGCACGAAGCCTCCATGTTAGTCAATCGCTCTTTCGTCACGTTCAGTGGATTCGATCGAACTCGTTTCAATACGAACACCTGTGTTCCAGTTCAGACGTCTAACGTCCGATGACTTGTGACTTGTCATCCCTATTGAGCATCCAATACTCAATAGCGAGGCTGCGAACACACTGGTCTCAGCGGGCTCGTGGATGCCCAATCCACGATCCTTTGACCAAGAATCAATTTGAAGATTAGAGATCAACTGATGACCCGTCACATATATTCTTGACGCCTCAAGAATGGGTATCAGTTTCAACTGATCTAATGGACTTTATTCATCTAAAATAAAGGGACAAGATGAATAAACATGCGTATTGTCATTAATAAAATATCGATAATATAATATTTATGCCATACATGTGACCATCACATGGTTGCTTTAGGGCGTACTCCTAACAACCTCCCACTTATACTAATGCTAACCATGCTGATATCTTAAACCCATTCTATTAATGTTTTTCTCATATACTGCCTGGGGTAACGCTTTAGTGAAGGGATCCGCTATACTATTTGCGGAGGCAATTTTCTGCACGGAGATATCGCCTTTCCCAACGATCTCTCGAATGAGATGGAAGCGCCTTTCGATGTGCTTGGACTTGTGGTGAGGCCTTGGTTCCTTTGCTTGAGCGATCGCTCCACTGTTGTCGCAAAAACAATGGGATCGGCTTCTCAATAGCAAGAACTACTCCAAGCTCTGCAATGAACTTCTTCATCCAGGTGTCGCGACCCGAAAGAAATTTCGATAGGTGAAAAATTTTCAGGTTAATGGATTATCAACTTAATTAGATTAACTAACCTAATACGGACTCTCCCAAGCCCTACCGAATCGTAACTTTGATTTTTTTTTATCACATGATTTTAGAATTTGGAGTTGCCACTAATCGTTCTTGGTAGGTCAATTAGAAACCTAAATAAAGTATCGGGAGAAATACTTTATTCCTGCGAATTAGAGATTATGAGTTCGGGGACTTGGTTACGCTAGATTACTCTAACATCCTTTCGGTACCATTTTATTTCATGAAAACTCATTTGGGATGATTGGGAAAAAGTTTGGGTCAAATTGACCAGATGGGTAAAATGGTCATTTCTCAAAGCTTGGGAAGTGAAAATGGATCAAACTAATTGAATGTGGTCATTTTCTATTTTTTTCATAATTTTTGAGAAATTTTTCAAATTTTTTTGGGAAAATTAACCCATGAGGGGTAAAATTGTCATTTCATGAAGAAATAGGTGTTAAAATCACAAAATACGGGTCTAGCCAATCAAAATTGACCATTTTTCATTTTCTGCAATTTTTGAGAATTGTTCGAAATTTTTCGAGACAATTTGCCCATAAGGGGAAAAATCATCATTTCGAAAAGATCATGAAGGTAAATCATCAAAAATAGGATTGAACAGTCGAAATGGCCTGTTTCCTAGTTTTTGGGACTCTTCTGAATTTTCTGGGATTTTTCGAGATAATTTTCCCATAAGAGGGCAAAATCATCATTTTGAAAATATCATGAAGGGAAATCATCAAAAATAGGATTGGCCAATCGAAATGGTCTGTTTCCTAATTTTCAAGATTTTTCTGAATTTTCTAAAATTTTTCCAGACAATTTGCCCATAAGTGGCAAAATCATCATTTTGAAAATATCATAAAGGGAAATCATCAAAAATAGGATTGGCCAGTCGAAATGACCCGTTTCCTGATTTTTGGGATTTTTCTGAATTTTTTCGAATTTTTCGAGACAATTTGACCATGAGGGGCAAAATCTTCATTTTGGAAAAATCGGGAAGGAAATTCATCAAAAATAGGATTGGCCATTCGAAATGGCCCGTTTCCTGGTTTTTGAGATTTTTCTGAATTTTTCAGAATTTTTCGAGACAATTTGCCCATGAGGGGCAAAATCGTCATTTTAGAAAAATCGGGAAGGAAAATCATCAAAAATAGGATTAGCCAGTCGAAATGGCCTGTTTCCTAATTTTTGAGATTTTTCTGAATTTCTCAGAATTTTTCGAGACAATTTGCCCAGAGGGGCAAAATCGTCATTTTGGAAAAATTTGGAAGGAAATTCATCAAAAATAGGATTGGCCAGTCGAAATGGCCCATCTCCTAATGTTTGAGATTTTTCTGAATTTTTCATAATTTTCCGAGACAATTTGGTCAAGAGGGGCAAAATCGTTATTTTGAAAAAATCGGGAAGGAAATTCATCAAAAATAGGATGGGCCAGTCGAAATAGCCCGTTTCCTAATTTTTGGGATTTTTCTAAATTTTTTAGAATTTTTCGAGACAAATTGCCCATGAGGGGCAAAATTGTCATTTTGAAAAAATAGGGAAGGAAATTCATCAAAAATAGGAATGGCCAGTCGAAATGGCTTGTTTCCTAATTTTTGAGATTTTTCTGAATTTTTCAGAATTTTTTGAGATAATTTGCCCATGAGGGGCAAAATCGTCATTTTAGAAAAATCGAGAGGGAAATTCACCAAAAATAGGATTTACCAGTCAAAATGGCCCGTTTCCTAATTTTTGAGATTTTTTCTAGATTTTTTTAGACAATTTGCCCGTAACGGGCAAAATCGTCATTTTGCAAATATCAAGAAGAGAAATCATCAAAAATAAGATTGACCAATCGAAATGGCCCGTGAGGGGCAAAATCGTCATTTCTGAAGATTGAAAGGGAAAAAACCGCCGAAAATAGGATTGGTCGGTTAAAACGACCCATTTCCTAATGTTTGAGGCTTTTGAGAATTTTTGGAATTTTTCTAATTTTTCTGGAATTTGTTTTTTAACATTTTTTGTTGGATTTTTATGATTTTTTTTTGGATTTTTTATGTGATTTTTTGAATTTTTATTATTATTATTTTTCGTTATTATTATTTTATTATTTATTTATTTTTTACAGAAGCAAGGAACAACTCGAAAACAAAAGCGGCCAGATTATAACTCGTCATAAAAGATCGTAAATCGACTAAAGAAGGGGAACAAATTAACAAAGAGACTTCAGTACATCATATCTTCAAACTGGCGAAGTACCCAAGTGGCCTATAGCCGAGTAAGCCAGTTATGGAAGCTCGGATGGTGATTAACTTGGCTTTTTGTCCCTTAATAACAGCAATCTAATTACTTCTTATCTTTCACATTGTAGATGAAAGCCTTCACCTTAGGTTAAGCGATTGCCAACATCACATTATCTAGCAAAACCAAAACTTGGCAAAACTTTATGGTAAGGACCAAAATTTGCATCTACTGAGGCATGGTATAACCATGTATTTTCAAAGTCCGAACACCACTCAACTTTTCTGACCATGAAACACTACTTGATCTCTCTAATTCCCACGTTCGCAAGCATCGATCAACTCAAAGAAGAACATAGACTGGTTAGCAAATAAACGTACTTGATTCATCAACCGAGGCAGATCTCCTTGGGCCTATTCCTCCACGAGTACTTGTTGAGAACCCAGATGGATGTTTGTAAGTTCGGTGAAAAAGCTCGTCTAGGACCTTGGGGGGGTTGACTTGACTCTTGCTCTGTGTGACCTGATTACGATTGCGATAATGCCAATACAGAAGAGGCAACGTAGCCACACATCCAATGCATAACCCACAATCCACAAGAACCATGGAGCACGTGGATGCTCATTCTTGGACACAGACAAAACAACAATAGAGGCAATAATCTGGTTCATTGTGAGGCCTAGTTCGATAGATATCCACATCCTGAATTCAGTGGACTCCGGCGGCGACGAGCATCACCTCTTCTTTCAAACGAGGAACTTCTAGTGTTTGAATTATTGCTAGAAGGGAGTGATGTATGAGAAGTTGTTGCTCTGGCATAGTCCCATGTCTGTCTTGATTTTGCAATGTATCCTAGCCATTAGAAGACTTATCGTGATGCAAACTAGATGAAGAAGCATCATTGCTCCTTACGTTAATAATATGCTCATTTCTGTCACCGTTGTATGGCTGAAAGTTGCCTAACAGCCAAGAAGGCC
>JAGVVM010007429.1:0-15000 GCA_019149425.1 Psidium friedrichsthalianum
GCTTCCTTATACCTCTTGTTCTCTATTCGGAGTTTTTCATTTTCAGCTCTTAGAAACTCGACTTCATGGCGCTCACGTCGAGTCTTTACTTAGGTTCGCCTATTTTGAAACCAAAACTTGCTTGCGAAAGTTTCAGCCCTAGCTCTTGGCTCAGTTCCATTCTTTGTCTGTTATTTGGGATAGGGCACTCCGTAAAGAAATCTTCAAGTCTTTGAATTTGATGCTCAATGTGGCGACGGTAACGCTTCCTTTGACCCTTGTTGTTGTTGTCCTTATTTTTGTTGAGATCTTGGACGTCGTTGGCGGAAGGGCTAGGTTCCATGGTCTTAGTTTTGAGCATGGTGTCGAACTCTTCATATCCCATATTCAGCAAGTGACAGTAGCCCTCAAGTGTGTTGGGTTGGGACATCTTCGACTGGCTACTGGTGCCTCAAGATTTGCTACCCTTACTTTACTCTCTTTCAATTTCTCTGAGCGACCGTGTATGCTTTAGAATTCTCCTCTGAGTGCGGATAGAGATTACCAGGAGGACGCCTCTTTTAAAATTTAGGCGTGGGTTCAGAAATTGTATCGCTTCCCCCAAGATTTCTATCTTTCTCAACTTTTTTTTATCATGCTCTCGCTCTGTTTGTCTTCTTTCATCTTTTCATAGTGGTAGGGCTCCTGTCACTATTTCTTTCGCTTGTCAGTTTTGCAGGAGAGCTCTCTTCTTCTATGAATGGAGACAAATTCTATCTTCTTTTCTACTAAAAATCTCCTTGTCTCCCACTCAAGTCATCTTTTTCTTCTTTCTTTTTCAAAGTGGTGGTATCACCTCAAACTTTTTTGGCAAAGATTTCGATTTGTTTGGCTCGAGGTTGTAGACTAACGGGGATTCGAGCCAACAGAGGTGACACCGAAAGGAAATGACAGATAGGGAAATTTGACCAACAGAGATTGCCATTGTGAAATCGATATTTAGCGCGAAGGGGATTATCACCTTCGTATTCCACTCGTCTGCTTTGATTCTCTCCTCTATCATTTCAACGATAATGGCTAATCTTTCTACGCACAACTTCTCGGCTGAAGTTATGTTTAAATGGGAAAGATTTTATCACCTTCTTGGCCGAGGCTATATTTACATAGCCCATCATCTGAATGTTGAAGCCGAGATCTTCGGTCTGTTCAGGGAGATAAGTGCCTCTTCGATCGAAGGCACCAACTTGGAGAGAGAATACAGGTGGTTCCCAACTCTGTTCATCAACTTTCTAGAGGCTAGCCAGAATACCTACGAAACAGTCACCCTGACCCGCATCGTGAAAGCTCGCTACAAGGATCAGTCTGAATGCCTGGAGTCTACAGAATTCACGATTGTCCGATACAAGAAGGTCGTTAAGTCTGCTGATGAACGGGTCTCATTGTTGGTTCATGAGAGAGAGAAGTTGATGGAGCGCTTAGCTTTGAACTGCACTTACTTTGAGCATGACCTGAGTGATATTGTGATGAAGTTTAGATGTGAGTAGCTGGAGGAGAGGCTCGAAGACCTAACGGTGGATATAGCTCTCGAGAGAGACTTGATCGAGAATTTGAAATTCGCCGTTGAACATCACGAAGTTAACGTAGCCAGGCAAAAGGAGAAATATATCCTCCTATTCCTTAAGCTTGCGGATCTCGAATCCCAGACCGCTCGGTGTAGGCAGACCATTAACTTCATGGAGAGTCAGTTGAGCTCTTTTGTGATGCTTGTTAGGGCTTAATTTGGTTTTACTTTTCCTCCTCAGTGACTTGTTGTAAGGATTTTGATATATGGAATGAGAGAAAAGTTTCGTATGTTTACACTTTAATCTTCCATTCATCTCCTCTTTTGTATAGCTTGACAAAACGACTTAAGGCACTATAAACATCGAGGCTTAACGTTCTTCTTGTTGCTCTTGTTAGCTGTTTCAGACGATGATATCGATGACACTGAAGAAGAATTCGGCGGTAGCCCCCACTTGCTACATTGAGACCCGTGACCAGTCATGTAAATTAATACAGCTGTGACCACTCAATTAGTGTGCCAATAAATGAACCAGGCCACCTGTTGTGTGCCCTATTTCACTCATGCTTTGTCCTTTTCAACGTCCACTTGTTTGTGTCGGTCGCTTGTAATATTGACAGAAATGCCTACGTGTCATGCTCAATAATGGAGCGCCGGTCCTCCAGAGCCGTCCATGTTGATCGCAACTTGATCCGGAGAAATTTACCGCCTCATCAAAATACGTAGCCCGTGCGTGCTCACCGGTTGACACGATTTTGTCTCCGGGAGGATTGACCTCTTCGCTTACCCCCAGGGTTTATCGGTTAAGGCATCGGCAATTTTCCATCCTTTTATATTCCTCGAGATTATTCCTAATATATTGTTGAACCCAATTTTGCTCCCGCCTGGGGTACTTATGATTCCCTACAAAAGCAGATGAAATAATGATTATGTGATTCAAGAGAGGTCGGTCCATGACCGCTGCATTAGTCCAATTTTGTTTTTCTATTTTGTGGAGAAATCAGATAAAATTTTCTTAGGAAGACATGCGTAAATTTCTCAAAAAGGATTTTATTGCAGATTTTATAACTTAGAAAAAATGTGATCTGGTCCTTTGACATTTAGCAAATATCCCGAAGGAATTTTCTTTTATCACAATGAATTTTCGACAATAAATTTGTCAAGAAAATCTTGTGCCTATTGAAGCATTAAGGAAAGATGTGAGCAAATCTTTTATTGGTCAACAAAATTCCTTGAAAGGGTTATTCTGCATTCATCTTTTCAGAAATGGCACGCCAATTTGATTTTTTTTATTTCCTTTGGAAAAATGACTACGATGTTAAGTTCAAAATTTGACTGGCACCTAACATGGACCGACCAAAAATAAATAGAAGATAGAGTTAGAAAACTTACTTTACCTTGAAAAAGTACAAATCACATAGATATGCACATGATTTGTGGGTTAACCTTATTCTAACTATCATAAAGGGCCATAAATTGAAGCGAAAGACTTACGGCAAGGCGTCAATCTCGCGCACATAATCAAGATTAGCCGTGATCCCACGACGTAACTAGGATTAGCCAGGTCTTTCTACTTTGGCTGCCCGAGTTAAAAATTATAACCCTCGCTTCGGTAATTTTACAGAGTCTAAGGCCTAATTTTTAAAACTCATTTTTGAAAAGAGGTTCGGTATTGAATCTGGACTAACTTTCAACGTGATATCACGCCGAACGTTAGAATCAAATCACAATACCATCCAAAAACTAGTGGTCCAGGTTCGGCCATGAGACGTGTGTGATGTAGTGTTAAAGCGATTAATCATGCACAATAGTTAAATTCAAACAACGCTTCAAAATGTGCAAATTTAAATAAACAATTTCAACACCAATCTGCAAAATAAAAGGTTAACAAACAAACTCCACCCCTTATCACTCCATATCTGCAAAAACATATAACACCTATAGAATATGCTCTAAGCAAGATTGCCAAAAGCGAGATATCCATGAAATTTTCATCGGCCTAAGTCCACTAAGGCTTTTAAAATTTCGAAAAAATTCAAGTACTCCAATTAGTGCCTTCTTTTTCGAAAATTCAAAAATTCCATTCCCCAGTGGAGTCGCCAAGCTGTCGCGACCCGAAAAATTTCGTATGGTGGAAAATTTTCAAGTTAACGGATTATCAGGTTAATTAGATTGACTAACCTAATACGGACTCTCCCAAGCCCTACCGAATCGCAACTATGATTTTTGTTGAAATGATTTTAGAATTTGGAGTGGCCACTAATCATTTTTTGGTAGGTCGATTAGAAACCTAAGTAAATTAGTGAGAGAACTAAATTACTTCTACGAACCTGAGATTATGAGTTCGGGGACTTGGTTACACTAGTTAATTAAAACTAATGCCCTTTCGGTACCTTAATTCTATGGATATCCTAATTTGGCAACTCAGGCTTGGTTTACTCTTAAGGCTCTAGTGAGGTGTTCTCTTTTTTGTATTTTCACTTTTTAGATGGAATGCATGGATGGTAATGGGTGCATAGATAAGTAAAACGTGAATAGGCAAATATAGACACGCGAATGTATATATGCGAACGTGGACATGCAATCATGAATATGCGAGCATGGATATGCAAATATGACATGCAAACGTGAACATACGTTACATACGAACATGGACATGCAATCATGAATATGCGAGCATGGCTAAACAAATACGACATGCAAACGTGAACGTACGTTACATGCGAACGTGGACACGTAAATACGACATACGAACGTGGATATACAAATACATCACGCGAACGCAGACATGCGGATGCGACATACGAATGCGGATATGCAAACGCGACATACGTACGTGGACATGCGTATGTAGGTATACGAATACAGACAGACGGATATGAGGACATACGAATATGATATGTGGATTCGAAGACGTGCGAATACGCTATGCAGATACGAAGACATATGTATACGATATGCGAATGTGACGTACGTACATGGACGTGCGAACGCAACATGCTAATTCCCATCTATCAAATTTAAGTGCAAGAAGTAGAACAAATATCATCTCGAGCACTAAGGTCTATCGTAGGGCTAAACAGCAACAAACTCAGTAAGATACATCATTCTGAGGTAATATTCGATTGAAAGAAATGACCGAATAATATTATGCTGGAAGAGGGTGAAATTATGCATCAAAATGAGGGACTTTCCAATGTCCCCTTTTGAGAAACTTATTACGAGGATAAAACCAAAATTATTCAATCTAACCCGCATTATCAAAAATGAGATGCAATATGAAAAAAGACGTGCAAGAAGATGCTTTAGAAACTGCAGTAGTCCAATTCATGTGAACATATGCATACCAAGATGCTCCTGGCATCGCATTCCAATAGAGAAGTGGTTTTCCAAATTTAGTGAACGGCCATAACATTACAGGAAGATCCAAATTCAAAGAAAGCTCATGTTCGCTGGAAGGAAAACTACTTATGCCAAGATAGCTTTCATTTTTTCCACAGAAGAAATGATAAACAGATTAAAGATAGACTCTAAGCTGCTTTAGGCCAAAAGATCAAAGGCATAATAAAAGAAAGCTTTTTAGCAACTTACTTGGAGGGATATCAAAATATTTGGGAGAGACTACCCATAGGTGTCATGAAAGTGAACAGTAAGTTTGTCAGCTGGGACAACAGCCATTACAGCTTCAAGCATTGGAACAACAGTTCTTGGAGTACCAACCCCAATCGTATCTCCAAGGGAAATTTCGAAGCAGCCCATTTCATGTAGCTCTTTTGCGACATAATCAACTTTTGAAGGTGCAATTGGTCCTTCTACTGGACATCCAATGGCACACGAGACATACCCACGGACAGAGATTGAGAGCGCTTTAGCAGCTTAAGTAACAGCACGGTAACATGCAAGACTCTCTTCAATGCTACAATTGATGTTTGACTTCGAAAAGGACTCCGAAGTAGAAGCAACATTGCTACTTCCTTAGCCCCCTGCTGCTACGGCTGCTTGAAATCCTTTCATATTAGGCGTCAGAACAGGCAATCTCGCCTCCTCCCCCATTCGACATTGCGAAAAAAAATGGGTACCAAAATAGTTGGAAATCCCCCAAAGGAATGCCATGATTATCGTACCCCACCTACCATCATGATACTCTCTTTTCATCATTCCTCCACTTGCGTGTAATGCTCCACCTTTTGTATGTGCCCACCATCCTCTTTTTTTTTTTTTTCTCCCTCCACTACCACCAGATCGTGTCCCCCATTTTCTCTTCTTTTCGTTTGATCATCATGGCCTTCTACTTTCGGTGAACATAGTGTCTTCTCTCTCTGGCTCTCCATCTTTGCTCTCCATTTTTTTTTATCTAATCATGGTGTCCTCGTGATCATCTCCAAGGAAGACCGGTTCACTACCACCATCATTTCGTGCCTCCCTCTTCTCCTTTATGAACGTATCAAGCTTTTCTCCTAATTTTTTATGCTCAAATTAACTCCACTCAGCCGCTTGAGCCTCTCAACCAGCTTTCTTTCACTCCTCAAACCGACTTAATTTGTCATGTATCTTATCAATGCCAACAAGGTCAATGGATACACGCTTGTTATTTGTTGAAAGGACATACATGCCATCTTCCTCTTCCTTGGAAGACTCGCTGCGGTATCTGAGGTAGAGGGCCTCTAACAAAGAAATGCCGCTACTCAAGCTCTGGATCCTAACAAATGATAAATTGAATTCGGAAAACCAAACGCAACAAAAAATACACCATCAATCCATTGAAAAATTTGGACTATTAGAGGACAATGTCATGACTCTAGAAATGCTAAAATCGAAAATTACAGAGCTAAAATGAATTTTTTATTTTTTTTATTTTTATTTATTTTCAAATATTTTTTTAATTTCTAAAAATATTAAAAAAATGTGAAAAATATAAAAAATTATTTTTTGTTCAAAAATGGTTGCCTAGGCTTGGGCAAGGCGTCCAAAGTTGATTTTGTAATTTTCTCATTTTTTTCTTGATTTTCTATGACTTTTTAAAAATAAAATACAGGAAAATACTGAAAACATGAAATTTTTTTTGTCAAAATTGGTTCCCTAGGCTTGGCCAAGGCCCCCAAAAGTTGATTTTTTTTTATTTTACAAATTTTTATGGATTTCTATTAATCTTTTTAAAGAGAAAAGATGATTAAAAATCAGGTGTCAATAATACTGCCGTCCTTAGGCCGCCTGCGACACGTGCTCCACTCGACCTTTCCTCTAACAGCTTGACCGGACCTATCCCGCCTACTCTCCAACCTCTCCTCCCTCCAAGCCCTCCTCCTCTTCTCCGACCAACTGTCCGGTGCCATCCCTCCTCAGCTCAGCTCCCTCTCCTCCCTCCACGTCTTCCTACTCGGCCTCACCCTGCCCTCACCAGCCCCATCTCTCCGTCCCTTGGTGGCCTTGCAAGCCTTGTCACCCTCGGGATAGCCTCTTGTAGCCTCATCGGTCCCATCTCGTCTTAGCTCAGACAGCTCCCGCTGATCTAGAACCTCATTCTGCAGCAGAACTAGCTCACCGGCCCACCCGGGCTAGGCAGCTGCTCCAGCCTCACCCTGTTAACCGCTGCGCTCAATGGCCTCAACAAATCCATCCCGAGGGAATTGGGTCGGCTGGGAATCTCAAGCTATTGAACCTGGCGAATAATAGCCTGTCTGGGGAGATTGATGGGATGATTGGTGAGATGAGCGAGCTGCAGTACTTGAACTTGCTGGGAATCAGCTTCAGGGTCCCATCTCGAAATCCTTGGCTCGCCTTCACAAGCTCCAGAACCTGGATCTGTCATCGAACGGGCTTGCTGGCGGAGCCTCGTTCCCTGGCAATTGAGCAACTACCGTGCTCTGAAGCAGCTTGACCTTTCCAACAACACGCTCATTGGTTCCATCCCCATCGAGCTATATGAATTGGTCAACTTGACAGATCTCTATCTCCACAACAACAGCTTTGTGGGCTCCATTTCTCCATCCATAGCAAATCTCAGCAACCTGCAGGCCCTGGCCCTGTACCCCAACGATCTGGAGGGGAGCCTGCTGTGTGCGATTGGGACACTTGGTCAGCTCCAACTATTATATCTCTAGGACAACCACTTGAGCGGGGAGATCTCCTCTGAGATAGGCAACGTTCGAACTCTCAAATGATCAATTTCTTCGGAAATCACTTCAGTGGGGGGGGGGGGGGGAGAAATTCCGCATCTTTAGGCAACTGCGGTCATGGACTTCAGCAATCTTTGCATGTCTCGAGTAGGGTGCTCCTACCATTCACCTGCAAGACATCAATGCGGAGGTGTTGCGATGTCTAACCATTCCAAAGTGGATGCGAATTGAAGAATCCCAATCTCCTGAATGTAGCCTAGAAGGTAGAGGACATTCACCATTGGTGGTGACTGGAAAGTTGTCCATCAAGTTCTTTCACACTTTAAAGATAATGAAGAGGTCCAAATAGAGATAATGACTCTTCCTTAGGGGGTTAGGATGTTATTTTAATGGCCTAGACAGCGTATTCAATCTCCTCTCTCCAAAGTCTGCATAAACGTGTGAAGAAGGTAGATTGACACTTTCCTTGAAGCAATATGTTGCTTTTCGACCGATGCATCCTTGATTCAAGAATACTACTTTTCAGAGGATAAGATTGCTAAGCTTCAATCCCCAACCGTAGTGGAACCAAGCTAAAATGGGTCGAAAGATTCAAAATTGGCAATATTGTTGAAGGAAAAAGGAATCTGAGGCAATTTGCATGAAAAGGAAGAGGACAGTTCATAAGGGAGTTTCATTGACAAAAGGGTCCAGAATTGAAAGGAAAGGTTATGGTGGTCATTCAATTGATACAAAGCCACACACTCTTCATACATGGCACAGGGATGTGGCAAAAGAAAATCAGATAAAGGGAACGAAAAAAAAAAATCATGAAGGAATTTTACACACAGAAGAGCACACGATTGAATTGGGGGAGAGAAACCAGTCAAAATTCCTCCACCGCTTAGGGCACAAGGAGACAAATCGGTGTCAATAGGGAGAGTACCATTCAGTGAACAAAGCTTTGTCACATGACTTCTCCAACTGGTGTTCCCTCTCACCATGAGCAACTACTATCGGTTGAACAATAAATCAAAAGAGCGATTGAGTAGATCACCATCTCGAGTACTTGGCTATTGTTGTGTCGTTACATCCAGTTGTTCGAAGTTGAAGTTTATCATCTGAACCACCCCATATTTGAGGCTCAAAAGTTGCTAGCTTGGTCGATAAATTTCAGTGCAATTTGAATTAGGAAAGTCTATCTTCGAAGATTTTGGGAGCTGGCAACTTCCAGACTTGGTGTCTTTTGTGAGCAACATGATATTCTCTTCTGTCCAGCATCGGCATATGATCTTCCAACGTGGGTTCTAAAGATCCCTATCACATTTTTGGAGCCTGCAGTTTAGATGTTCATCAGCTACTACGTAACTGGATTCGACCTAAATGTTGGAAAGTTTTTTTTTTAAGCAGTATCTTTTGCTTGTGCTCATTAACCAGATGTCCTTTGGAGTGTTTCGATTGATTGCAGCACTTGGGAGAACTTGATTTGTTGCCAACGCATTTGGGTCCTTTGCTCTGTTCGCTCTCTTTGCTTTGAGCAGAGTCGTTCTTTCCTGAAAGGACGTGAAGAAATGGTGGATTTGGGGCTACTGGACAAATCCTTTAATGTATGGGCAGAGCACAATAGTCATTAACGAGTTTTTAGGGTCGAGTTGGGATAAGAGCAGTCCCATCATCACCAACAGGCCATCATGGAAAGAGGAGGCACACTGATCATAAAAAAGGGGGAGTATTTTGGCTTGCGATTTTCTGGATGAGTGGATTTATTTTATTGTTGAGACCCATGGACGGCTTTTCCTTCTGTTGCTCATCTTCAGAGCTTCATCAATATGTATACAGTCAAAAAAAAAAAAAGCGAAATGATGGCAATTGGAGAGGAAAGGAAAGAGAAGAGCAACAACATTGAGAGGACATTTTGAGTGGCATCTGAGGGAAACAGCCTTTCATGGCAATTCCACCGAAAGGCCACCCCACTTTCACAAAAAAAGTGTCACCACTCAGCAAAAGAAGAGACAAAAAAGAAGAGAAATCATGAGACGGGGCAGCTAAAAAAATGTGTCCCACCTTTGGATTACTCCCTACAACCTCTAGCCCAGGAATTGATGGCAAGGGATCTGCACGACAATGAATGGAAATTTAGGCATGTATTTCGTGGCTAGCCAAAGAGGCATCTTCTGACAACAGGGTGGAGCGTGTTTGGTCAGCACTAAAAGGCTTGTTGTTGGTGATTTGGTGCTCTCTATATAGAACGACAAGAACCAATTACTTTTTGGGGTTAGACGTGCTAATCGACCTCAAACTGAAATGCCATAATCCGTTTTATCATGTGACAGCATGCACTTGGGTCTTCTTGCAGCTGTAGTCTACGCAGCTGCAACAAATAGCCTTTTCACCATATTTTATAACCCAAGGGCTAGCCCATCTGAGTTGGTCATATCCCTGACCAAATACGTCAAAGCAGATTATCACACACGTGTTTCTATTGGCATGCGCTTTAGGGTGCTATTTGAAATAGAAGAATCTAGTGTCAGGCGCTATATGGGAACTATCACAGGCATATGTGACAGGGATCCCGTTCGATGGCCAAATTCCCATTGACGGTCTGTGAAGGTTGGATGGGACGAGCCTATAGCTGGGGAGAGACAGCCAAGAATGCCATTGTGGGAGATTGAACCACTTACAACATTCCCAATGTACCCGTCTCCCTTTCCCCTAAGGCTCATACGTCCTTGGCTAACTGGACTACCCACTTATGGCCTCAGGGATGATGACATGGGAATGGCTTCTCCATCAATGTGGCTTCGAGATGGCGAGCGAGGAATTCAGTCCCTAAATTTCCAGGGAATGGGGTTGACACCGTGGATGCAATCGAGGCTGGATACGTCCATGCTCGGGTTGCAAACAGACATGTACCAAGCTGTGGCAGCCGCAGCTCTACAGGAAAGGAGAGCCATTGATCCCTCCTAGCTGGCTGCCACTTCCCTTATATTTGTCGAGCATGTGCAGAACATGCTAAGTTCTTCCACTTCTTTGGTGCCATCTCAAATGTTGACATCAACTCAGCCTCAGCAGTCTCTTCTCTAAGGGAGTCGAGTGAACCGGCGTCATTCAGTTTCTCAAGACCAAGTGCAGTCTCACCTTCTTCAGCGATAGCTGCAGCATTATAACTCATTTACTAATCAACAGCTGCAGCTGGTCAACCAGGACCAGATTCCAAGTGATTCGTCTCCATCTCAATTCATTTTATCTTCTCAGTCTCACACGGCATCATCGCAAACCATGCCTTCCCTTTGCCAGGAACTGAGCTTTTCTGATTCAACTAGCAATCCTATCAATAGCCCCATCATCTATCCCCCGCAGACCCTTTTGGGCTCTTTTACTCAAGATGGGTCAACTCATCACCTCAACTTGCCCAGGACCAGTTCCTCGGTGTCCCCTACTTCCTGGCCGTCAAAGCGAGCTGCAATCGAATCTCTCGTTCCTACAGGGCCTTCCCAAGGGGCTTTACCTCAGATGGATCAGCTAGGTCCATCCTAGGATAATCTTTCTTCAAGTTTTGTCTCATTGCCACCTTTTCCTGGCAGAGAATGTTCAGTCCAAGAACCACAGAGTATCGCTTGTACGTGTGAGCCTCCATTTGAGGAGTTCCCCAGGGCGCTCAGTCCAAAGCGCAAGGTTTGATCAAGTTTCGATGCAAATCAAAATCGAAAAGTAATTTCAGGATCGGACAGTCAATTGCTATTCTTGTTGGAGTACCCCATAAGGATGCTGTCTTCAAGGCTCATCCCGTGAATCTACTGAGCGAGAGGATTCTAAAGGGTCCCTCTCTTGGAGATCAACAAGGCTTTCCACTACGTGCTTAAAGGCGAAAGCCCTCCATGCATCATTCGCGTGGAGGAGTAAAGAAGGCGGATGAAAACCCTCCACGAACTTTCCATTCACGGTCATCCACGATTGAAGGCCAACTCTAAAAATCTCTAGTGATAAATTGAAGCTAAGTGCTCTTTGTTATTTTTCTGGTTTTAGATGCAAATTAGCACAGATTTTCTACGCTGACTTTCACCACTGTTTTATGTTGGGCAACTGCAGCTCCATATCAACGGTGAATCCTACAGAAGCGCAAAAATTGACCTGCACGAGCTCCTAAACGCGCACAAATTTCTTAGCTAATTTGTCTTCGAGCTTGGCTCGAATTGTCGAATTAATTTGTTGTATCTTTATTTTAAAAGATCCGAACCCCCAGATCGCGGTCGGCTCTGCCTCCTACTTGAGGTGTAAAGATCTATTGTACTCTACTTTCTGTAGTTTAATTTCTGTACTATCAAACCCCAGAATGGGTAGGCCGAGCCACCCTTTGGAGGTCCTTTATTTATTGCCTTTACTTTCTGCAGTTTAATTTCTGCACCATCAAACCCCAGAATGGGTAGGCCGAGCCACCCGTTGGAGGTTCTTTATTTACTGTCTTTACTTTCTATAGTTTAATTTCTGCACCATTAAACCCTAGAATGGGCAGGCCGAGCCACCCGTTGGAGGTCCTTTATTTATTGCCTTTACTTTTTGCAGTTTAATTTCTGTACCATCAAATCCCAAAATGGGTAGGCCGAGCCAAGGCCGAGCCACCCGTTGGAGGTTTTTTATTTACTGCCTTTACTTTCTGCATTTTAATTTCTGCACCATCAAACTCCAGAATGGGTTGGCCGAGCCAAGGCCAAGCCACCCGTTGGAGGTTCTTTATCTACTACCTTTACTTTTTGCAGTTTAATTTCTGCACCATCAAATCCCAGAACGAGTAGGCCGAGCCACCTGTTAGAGGTTCTTTATTTACTATCTTTACTTTCTGCAATTTAATTTCTGCACCTTCAAACCCCAAAATGGGTAGGCCGAGCCAAAGTTGAGCTACCCGTTGGAAATTCTTTATTTACTGCCTTTACTTTCTGCAGCTTAATCTCTGCAGTATCAAACCCCAGAATGGGAAGGCTGAGCCACCCATTGGAGGTTCTGTATTTACTGCTTTCTGTACTATACCTTCTACAGTTCAATTTCTGTACCATTAAAACCCAGAATGAGTAGGCCGAGCCATCTGCTAGAGTCGTAACATTGCACAGAAGTCGTTAGCTCACTCCCTCTTTCGGCTTTAGGGAATTTTCTATGCTTATCTTCATATAATATTGTTTATACCGTATCTTCTAATATTGCGTTTATATTCAATTATTTTGCATCGTCGCTGTTATTTATGTGCATTTCATATAGTATAGCTCATGCATAATTTGCCATGCCGCATATGTATTCGTATTGCAATTTTCTGTATTTTTCAATCCGAACCCCAGATCGTGGTAGGTTCTGCCCCCTACTTGGTGGTATAAAGACCTCATGTATTCTGTTGAATGGTTTGGTGATGCGTATGTCGTATTCGTATGTCACGTACACATATCATGTACATATGTCGTATTCGTATTGTCATTGATTTGTGCATATTCATCCAAACAAAAATTCAAAAGAAAAATCTCAAAGATTAGGAGACGGGCCTTTTCGACTGGTCAATCCTATTTTTGAGGATCTTTCCTCCTAATCTTTTCAAAATGACGATTTTACCCCTCATAGGAAATTGTCTCGAAAAATGCCAAAGGATTCAGAAAAATCTCAAAAATTAGGAAACGAGCCATTTCGACTGGCCAATCCTATTTTGATGATTTTCCTTCCTGATCTTTTCAAAATGATGATTTTGCCCCTTATAGGAAAATTATCTTGAAAAATTCCAGAAAATTCAGAAAAATCTCAAAAATTAGGAAACGAGCTATTTTGACTGGCCAGTCCTATTTTTGATGATTTATTCGCATGGCGCGTCCGCATGTTCGCGATCACATGTCGTGTACGCATGTCCACGTATGCATGATTCGTGTACACATGTTACGTACGAATGTCATGTACGTATGTTCGTATGTCGCATTCGCATGTCTATATTTGCATGCGGCATTTTTGTGTATTCACGTTCGTATGTACGTCATTCACGTTTGCATGTCATATTTGTATATCCATGCTCGCATATTCATGATCGCATGTCCGCGTTCGCATGTATACGTCCGTGTGTCTATATTTGTATATTCACACTATGCTTATCCATGCTCCCATTACCATCCATGCATTCCATCTAAAAAGTAAAAATACAAAAAGAGAACACCTTAAACCAAGCCTGAGTTGCCAAATTATGATATCCATGAAATTAAGGTACTGAAAGGGCATTAGTTTTAATTAACTAATGTAACCAAGTCCCCGAACTCATAATCTCTGATTCGTAGAAGTAATTTAGTTCTCCCAATAATTTACTTAGGTTTCTAATCGACATACCAAAAAATGATTAGTGATGGCTTCAAATTCTAAAATCATTTGAATAAACACCAAAGTCACGATTCGGTAGGGCTTGGGAGAATCCGTATTAGGTTAGTCAATCTAATTAACCTGACAATCCATTAACCAGGAAATTTTCCATCGATCGAAATTTTTCGGATCGCGACATCCACCAACTAACCACTCTGGACTTGGCAAACAAAGCTCTGTCCGGCGAAATTCCCTAACATTAGGAAGCCTCTCGGCATTGGAGCAGTTCATACTCTATAACAATTCTCTTGGCAGTATTCTTCCTAACTCTCCCATCAATCTAAGGAACCTGACTAGGGTCGACCTTCCCAAAAATAGATTCAATGGTAGCACCTCTGCCTTGTGTAGCTCGCACTCTTCCCTTTCTTTTGATGTCACGGATAATTCCTTCGAACGCGAAATACCTCCCTAGTTGGGTAGTTCAACTTTCCTAGAACGACTCAGGTTATGTAACAATCAATTCAATGGGAGTATCTCATGGACCTTGGGAAGATCTGTGAGCTATGTTAAAATATTATTGAAATTGATTTGGACCAAAGAAGAAGATAAATGGATGGGACTTTCAAGAAAAAAATTTGATATCATGGAGCACAATATTCTTTTTTTTGACTTCGACCATCATGAAGATATGCTTGAAGATCTACCGTTGTGAAAGAGCGTTGAGTGTGTTTTCCACTTTGTATAACTTTTGACTACTTTTGTATGGTTCATAATGTTGTCTTGTAACTTTTGAATCCTCTTTGTGTGGTTCATTATGTTATCTTTAGAAAGTTAGAAAGTTTGTGTAGGTGATCATCTATACGTACATTGGCGTTGTTCATGTTGTTATAAAAAACAAAAAAAAAGGGTTTAGGGTTAAGGGGTTTAAGAGTTTAGGGTTTAGGGTTTGGGATTTGGGGTTCAGGGTTTTGGGTTTTTAGAGGGTTTGGGGTTTTTACGGGATTTAGGGTTCAGGGTTTAGGGTTTTTAAGGGATTTAGGGTTTTTAGGGGGTTTACGGTTTAGGGGGTTT
>JAGVVM010007430.1:0-27196 GCA_019149425.1 Psidium friedrichsthalianum
GGGAGGAAAAGCAATCAATGAAAATGTAAAAAATCACGATCATGAATACTGAATAACCAGAGGAAGGGAAAATGGCACTTCGCCGACCGGTTAGAAAACACAGCTAGCGGGCTCGCCGGAAGTCTAGAGCAGAAGGAGACCGTAACAGTGAGACAAAAGAACGGCCGCTACAGGCCTGCCCCGTAGAGAAAGATCGAGACACTCGAAGAAAAATGGGGTTTCACCGAACAGAATGCTAAGAATCAAAAAGTGAACCGAACGATCAAGAGCACCTCGGCTTCTAGTTCTAAAAGCAAATCAGAAATCTAAGTGGGTTTTTTTGCTTCTTCTTTGAAGCTATTCAAAGTACCACCCCCCCCCCCCCCCCCCCTGTGCATTCTTGTGACCCCTGGCATCACTCCGGTCTCTGCCATCTTTATCTTTCCCATCTACGTGTTCTTTCCCCACCCCTCCTTATCGATACCTCTGCGTTCTTCTCTCTCCTCCTTTCTTTTTTTTTTTTTTTTTTTTTGGTTGACCCACACACACAAAGCCACCTCCCCTCATTCTGTGACTCTCGCATGGCGCGTCGGAGAAACCATGCCGGCATTATTTTCCATCTTTCGAGTCCTGACCTTCTACGACCCCTAACCCCTGCAACAACAAAACCCCCCCACCCCCCCCCCCGAAAAAAAAAAAAACAGACAAAATTCTCTCTTCTGGTCAAACTGTTTTGTTCCTCTCATCCGTGTTATTTTCCTCTGATTGATTTCCTTCTTCTATACGGACCACTATGGGCTGTTTATTTTCTTTGGCAGACCAAGAAAGAAAGTGTTTGATCTGGATTTTATGAAGGAGAGTCAGAACTCCAGTGAGGGTGGACTTGAAATTAGAAATTCGGGCTAACGGATGCATCTCTTGGGTTCTTCTACCATGACATGAACGAAGACTTTCTCAAACTTAAGAGCTCCCTGAGAGAACGGATTCTAGCAGCTCCGTAAAGAGAGCGTCTCCCAAGTTAAAGATGCGTAGGAGCAAAACGGCTGAACTCTCAGGCTTCTGTTGCAACAACATAACAAAATTTAGGCGAGATTTTTTGTCGACACCTGAGGAGATAAAATAGAGTGAGGTTCAGGTCTTTGTCTTTTTTCCTAAGGGGAATGTAAGCATAGCGGGTGGTGGAAGGTACTAAGTTGCCACTGAAAATTTGCGGTAGGTGCCTTGGCACCCGGAGGTTTGTCCTAAAGCAGGGAGTACTCTGGTTTAGGAATTTTACCCGTAGACAAAGGGAGACTCTTTCTACAGGCTGGTTGGAATTTTTTCAGTGTTGCAGCACTTCTTTAGACAGGGAGTTTGCTCAAATTAAGTCTTATGTTGAGGTTGTGTAAAGTGTGGGTACCGGCGAGGAGAAACTTCCTTCTGCTGTGGTGGAAGTTTTTTGCCCTTACTTTTGGTGGCAGCAACTCGTGAGCTTTCCTTGTAGGGACCGCAACTGTCCTACCTGTCCCATCGACGAATTTTTCCAAAGGTGGTCCGGCAGATATATTTTGGGGTTCCAAAAAGGGGCCCCTGCTAGTAGAGCGAACTGTATAGCTAAAGAAACCTGTCTTGTTATCACTGCCCTGCTGACTCCTTGGACACTCTTACCTCTTCTCTACCTTTAGAAATCTTTCATCATGAAAATGTGAGAGGATCTACTTCGGATTGTCACGGTCTGCGGAGTCTTAAGAGTTGTAGATGGTGGTTGTGGTCCCATGGAAGGTGCTTCTGTTGAATTCTTCTCAAAGGGTGAGATTACAATGAAAGGACGTGGGCAGATTTTGGATGGAGTTGTGAGCTGGACGATGATTAAGTCATCATGTTGGTGTGTGAACAATGGTATGTGTGACAGGCAAGTTCCTTTCTATATCAGTTCCCTGTCTCTTTTGGGTACTAACAACATTAAGGCCTTGCAAGGCACCTTGCAATCTCTTTTCAAGGGGCTCAAACATAAAGCTATGAGTCTTTTGAGAAGCTCAGAGAAGTTAACACATTATGACGTGTGAGTTCTCCAATGATGGGCTAAATGTGAATGTTTCCTGTACCCGGCTATTCAAAAATCAGTTTCGATACTCCAATATTTGAGAAGATAGCGATTCCGGATCATAGATGAGGCTGGACTATATGGAAAAAGAAAATTAAGTAGAATAGCTCCGGGATAAATGGCGGAATATTCTAATAAACACCACTGACAATATGTCCTCAACATTAGCAAAGTTCTGGAGACCGACAGCCTAGGACATGGTGATCATAGACTTTATTCTGCACAAGTCAGGCTTTTCCTGTATGTTAAAATTTCAGTTCCAAAAGTTTTAAATTGTTAGGCAGAAAGGAAACACTCTATCAAGGTCATGATTAATCCTGTAAATGAATGATGTGCTAAAACTTTTAACACTGTTTAAGACGAACAAAAAAGAGAGTAGACATCCTCTCTTCCTTCTTTCCTAAAAAGAAGCACAACATCTCCTAAAACAGTAGAAAGGACGTACCATGCTCATGACGGCCAAGCTCCGAGTAAAATTTGTCCGCCTCTCCAGCCAAACTCAAAATTGCGGCTCTTTAACCAAATGAACCTAGCCAAAATTTAAGGAGCGACCTCATGAGCGCATACTGTAAGTTTAGAGAACAAAGTTCAAATACCACTCTTGTTCAGTTCCTTTCACAGCCTGTTTAACCTGTTTAGACAGAATCATACCTTTTGAGTTCGTCTCCTTCTGTCTTCTGTGTAGCACATGCAATCAAGAGCTTCAACTTTAGCCCAAGTAGCGGCAAAAGCAAAAGTCATGGTTTCCGGTGAAAAAACTCTCCAAGTAGTTATACTCCTGATCAAGGGGGATCTGGTAACAAGAAGAGAAAACATAAGAGATGAATGCATGCAGCTTTGACCACACAAAGCCACTCAGGCAGAGAAAAAGGAATGAACAGAGCAGATTTCACTGACAAAAGAATCTATCTTGGAGAATTGAACTGACCTCTACGGAATGTCTTATACTCGCGTATCAGTTGTAACAGAGTATCACAATTGGGAACCCATCCAATTAATCCACTATTTGGATCTAATGGAATAACAGAATATCTTTGGATAGGACAAATCTCTTTCAGATGTTTTGCGAGAATTTTCCATCAAAGTGTTCACTAGGACCAAAAAGCTGACAGGAAGATACTTTGTTAGATAACAGATTCCCACTTGACATAGAGAAGTGGTAAAACAAACAGTGTCAGAAAAACCGAAAAAAGGATTCACGACTGTGACTAATGTCTGACAACTAGAACAAAGAAGAAGATACAGATTCCCATTGACATAAAGAAGTGGTAAAAAAAACAGTGTGCAGAAAAACCCAAAAAAGGATTCACAACTGTGACTAATGTCTGACAACTAGCACAAGAACAGATACTGAAAGGGAAAATGCAGATGAACTGCATGACCCGTTCATCCAGACGTAAATCTTCATGACCCTTCAGCAGAAAAAGTATATTCTTCACCATCGCTCCCATGAATAGTAATTTTCTGGGCCTCTGCTTAGAAGTTAAGACAAGCAGCTTGGGACTAAATGATGCAATAGTCACCACTGGCGCATCTGGAAAACAAAGATCGAGTTGGGTATCATCATGAGCAACTAATCTCCCGTTCAACAAGAAATTGGTGATTAGCTTTCTGCTTCACCTGCACGGTATGTCCCAGGCACTGCAAGTTCAAGTTGCAGCATTCTAACAGCTTAGGAGAGAGAGACTAAAAATTCACATAAAAAAGTAGTTAGCCCTTTATAATAATGTTGCTAGGAAATATTAGTGACAAACCAATATTCTCTTGCTGGAGGTCCAGAATGGTAAGAGTTGGAAGCTGCTCCTTGATGCGCATGTGTACATATTATAACACCCCATGCCTGGACACGATATAGCACAAAACTATAGGGAAACATAATTTTTCTGCACATAAACATGGGAACACACTGATATTTGTAAAATCTGTCCTTGAGCAGGACGAACCCTGAGCGAGAGAAGATAGGGAAGTGGCTTATATTCACTCAATTGCTCATTCCCCTACCTTGGCTAAGAACCCTTCCGTACGTGAATTTTTCGAAAGGCATAGTAACTAGCAAGGCCCCATTAATAACAACTGGAATCGAATCCGGTTATTATGACTTGTGGCAAATAAAGCCACATTCAAACCTTCTATTTGGCAACCCGGAGAATCGGCACTAAATTCTTTGAGTAGAACCACAAAAATAAGATCGATACTTTGTCACGTCATTTCGCCCATTTACATATGCAAAAGAGTCATCTTAGATAACAAAATAGTGAAAAAGAAATTGATGAAATCTGTTTTCATGCAGAAACACTCGTTCTACCAACTAAGTACTTGATGAGCACGTATGAAAAGATGAAATGGATTATGCAAATACAACCCAATTAGTATCAGAACATTGCATTCCAATCCAAACAATAAACTCTCTATTTGAATAATTCGAAGTTAGATGTGCACAAAGAAGAGCTCAAAAGTGAAGGATGAAACCAGAAACAACAAAAAAAGTGCTGAATTACTTTGTAAGGAGTGCAGTTTCACAATCTCAAGATATTACATGAATGCTTGTCACTCAGAAATAGCTGTAAATTACATGCATCATCAAAGCCCCATACCAAACAAGGTAATTTCCCTAAAAAAATTGAGAAAGTATGTAACCGAAGGAAGACATAGTATTTTCTACAGAGAATGCCCAATTTTAAGCATGACGGGGTATTTACCTGTCTAAATCAGCATCTTTCCCCGTTCTCTTATATCTCATGCAACAATCATATGCCTCCATCAACTTCACATAGTAAGCCTGAATTGGGAGAGGATGAATATCAAATAAGCATGATATTCCATATCAACCAGTATCCATGGACTTAAAGTCGATAATATTCATGTTCACATATAGATAAATAAAAACACAACAAAAATAAGAAGATTAGGAGTCAGAACTGTTCATATACGGAGCACCCTTACTACATAAAAGGACCAACACTATAGCAGAGATAACAGATTATCTATCTGTCAGTTGACAATTCATGCCACAACCTTTATAAATGCCCTCTCATGGATGGTGATTGCTCTCTCAGCTCCTCCATGAGGGACTCATGTAATGGCTCCAGCACCTTTAGCACTGCTTCAATGTTATATACAATTTTATACTGTTTCCTAGCCTCTTCCAATGCTTCGTTCCATTTCATGCCAGAGTTTGGGAAGTGCAACCCTGATGAGCTCCTCTGACACAATTGCGCCCTGTGACCAAAGTTTCCTTCAAGGTCACCACCATGCACATCGGTAATGTACAGTAATTAAAGCACTCATCACCTGATCTACAAGCACACCACTATGCTGCCGTACTGTGTCAACAACTTCCTGAGCTGCAGCCCTCCGCAGCTTGCTCGCTGCTTTGCATGCACCAGAAGAGGGTACATGAGGGCCTAAGAAGAAAACCAAAATACTTCAGTACATATATCTCACATGGATAGTGACAACAGGTTCTAATGGGGGAGGGAGACCATATAAATATAAAGAGCATTTAGAACCCGTTGTCAATCAATGTGAGACATAAAAACCCCTTTTACGTGCAAGCCGGATTACGAGCGGCATGTGAAATTTTGACTACACATATTCATGCGGGATTTCTGTTTTGAGGAATTTTTTAGCACGAACATTTGCGAACAGGGATAGCATATGCTCTGGATACCATGTTAAAAAGTCCAACCCAAAAACTTAAGCTTATAGGTGGAGGGAGACTGTATGAATATAAAGATTATTTTAAAAATCCATTGTCAAGCAATGTGAGACATACTTCAACAGAATCAATACCACCCTGCTTAAAGCCAATAGCATTTGAAGTGCGCATATCTCCAACCTCACCCTTAGGAAGATGTATGCGTCTGAGTGATATTTAAAAGGGAAAATACAAGAAATTCTCACGGTCAATAATAGGGGATCTGCGCTTCTGAAGTATTTATCAAACCTGGGATGACTCTGTCCAATGCGAACTAAAAGCGACCCGAATGAGCACAGCATGGTAATTTGAATGGATCCTGGCAATTACTTGTGGCAGCACACCCAGCCATTTGTTGATATTACAAGAGAAAATCCTTTCTCCATGGCCATTCGAACATCTATGCTAGACCCATGAGTAAACCACAGTGTGAGAAGCGTTAGTATGTCCTGAAACAAAATGATGAAATGAGCTGCTATTAGTGGTGAAACAAAGAGGAAAAAACCAATCGTGTTCCTGTGATCTATAGAAGAGTTACTATAATGCTCCAAAAGGAACATTTTATAAGGTGTAGTGATTTAAAAACTCAGATTATTTTCAGAAGTATGCACTAAAGCTTAGCATATACACTGGTAGGCAAAGGAAAACCTGCAACGATGCACACATAATTTGGAGAACCAAACTAGGAGACTCATTTAAACAAAGAAACTTAAAACAGATGATTGTCCTATATCTAAATAGTTGTTACTTCTGAATATTATTTTTCTCAACTTTGTTGTTCATACACTAGCACAAGTTGGGTCTTCAAAAGAGGAGCAAGGGTTTAGCGGCAAGCAGTAGATGATTGAAAACAAACAGTTGGTAGTCGTGGCATTTTTTATTTGGATCAGGAAATGGTTTCTCCTTGTTCAGATCACAAATCTCGACTGATCTCTAATGGTGGCTCCATTACAGGAGCATATCCATGTGTGATATGTTTCGAGAGAACTGCCACTGGATAGGGGTTGAGGGGACACCTCTTCCTGGATGAGTCAAAGAACTCAGAAGTTCTGTGGGACTCAATAGAGGCAGAAGTGGCAGACATGGAGGTCAAGACGAAGGAGAAGGTTGCTTTCACTATGGTGAACCGGGAGATATTCAGGGAACTTGCTTGAAACTACATGCCAAGCCATCTAAGAAAAATGCTAATGTTGATTCTAGTGGTGATCATGTGGACAGACAATTTTCCTAGGAGCATGAGCAAAGACTATGTTGAAGTTATTGTTGTTGTCCCATATCGCTTGAGAACGGGTTCTATATGATCTTTATATTCATGTAATCTCCCTCCACCCAATAACTTAAGCTTTTGGGTTGGATTTTCTAACTGGTATCAAAGCCAGTGTTATTCCTTTCCGCGTATGTGGGCTCACCCCCCGTTAGTCAATTTCCGTGTGCCGCTCGTAATCTGGCTTGCACGTGAGAGGGAGTATCTGCTTGAGAACGGGTCCTATATACTCTTTATATTCATGTAGTCTCCCTCCACTCAATAACTTAAGTTTTTGGGTTGGACTTTCTAACAGATTAGTAGATTGAAAGATGAGGGGCATGCACAGTTCAGTGAGTTCAGAAACTTGATAATCTCCTTTCACTGCTTCTCTAGCTCAGAAATGTAAACCTACCACTAGTCTTTCCTCCTCCGGCCACAAATTGGTCATTTGACTCAGTGGCCACTGACCATTCAACAAGCAATACAGCTACTATTTAACCTCTCTATTTGTCATTTAGCCTTCACATTACACGCATTGGGTTTCCTCACTAGCCATTTCTTTATCTGTCTTCTGTGTTGTATCTTCCAAATTTTCCATGTAAACCGGTGTTAGTAAACTTCTTTGCAATAACAATTGTTAAATCTCATTTTTTCCTAATATCCTGAATTACAGGATCTTAGGACGAGAAGATTACTGGTAGATGAGGTGAATCTGAAGGCTCAATCACTTGATGATGCGATTCCAATGCCTGCTCCAGCACTTCTCTTTCTTCTCTATAGACTTATTTACGATTGGTTTATCCATCTCTTTCCATTCTGAAGGTCCTAGCTTAAGGTCCTTGTCTGTGTTAGATTGCGAGTCGTGTCAACATCCCAGACATCATCATATCTCCTATGGTCCTAGAGTTAGTAAACAGGCTTCAGCTTCTTTGATTTGGCTCGTACTGATACCCCATATACTTGTCCTACTGCATCAAAATAGCAATTTGACTTATTTTGTTCCATCTTTGGATGGATTCACATGACTGGTTCTTTTGTCAAATGAAATCGAAGCTAATTCGATATTTTCTTTTTATAGTAAACTCTATTGATGTGATACACTTACTATTATTTTTACACGGTTTGATAACTAAAATTTAATCTTAGAAATATGTAAGTCTCCAGATTACATGCAATATGGTATATCTTACGTCATATGCATTGCATCTAGGACTTGGATCGCATCACCCATGTTTCTTAGTTTAGGATTTCATATGTTAGAAATCATGTAGTAATTACAAGATTAACTTTAAGTCATGTCATCAGATTCCTAATCAATTTCTGTGTATTTTCTGCGTCTATTGTTTGCCGTTTCCTCTTTCGATGGAATAAGATGCTTATGTAGCCCTAGGTCTAGGCTTTCTTGCAAGAACAACAAATCTCCCACTTTCCTATTTTGGATCAAGCAAATATACCACTAGGAAATTGGGATATCTCCCTCTCTTATAGCCTAGATGACCGAAATTTGCATAGAATATGCCTTATTGCTTTCCAAATCTGATCAAGGAATACAGTTTCTTAGTTTAGAACATCCCCATGTCGCCGAATTCCTCATCTTATGGGCTCCAAGAAGATTAGGGCCACTCTCCTTAATCCCATGAGCACTTAGGGGTTGGGGCTGACGCTTAATTTTCTTAAGACATAAACATTTAACTATGACATCCAAAATTTAGGTGTTGGGGTTGACTATTTTCACTTTGTCAAATGTTTGTAAACTTTCATTTACTAATCCCTTGTAGTAATTGCAATAATATGTACATGATCAGGCTCTCTCTCTTGAATAGGTTTTACTTTCTTAATCATTTATCACATTCCACAAAGGAACACCAGTCATGGTTGGAAGAAGCACAGCACAGCAAGTCAAATTCTTCGAATCCTCAATGAAAGTCACAAACAATAAGTGAGCGATAACCGGACACCATACATGTCCAAGAACATGCAAAATGCATAGTTTATTAATCCAACATAACATCAAAGAGCTGAAAAATCTAGATTTACAATTTTACAGCATCATTATAGCTCTATTTGTTTCGTGAAAAATAAATTATTTAGAAAATATTTTTTTTAAAAGTAATCGTTTATATCGCTTACAAAAATAAATGAATCAAAAAATATTTTCATCATCCAATAAATTGTTTATACATAAATTGTCGTAGGTAATGAAAACATTTGTCATTGACTAATTATTTTAATCAATACAAACGATAATTTGTTAACTTATTTTCAAATAATTCATTTTCCGCAAAACAAACGAAGCCTAAGAGAAAGAAAATTATTATTAGATGGTTAGAATATGTTTCTTGAAATCCAATAGAAGAACTAAACCATCTTAGATCATACAAGGATGTAAGTTTCTATTGAGGACAGCATCTGAAAGTTTTTTTAAACAAGAAAGAAACTTAATTACCTGTAAACAATCATCACCTTTTGCATTAGCTGCACAAGCAATTGTATGAAAATACCCAGTTACTGCTGCCACGACGTATTGCGCTGGAACATCGAGATCACCTCTTAAAGTGTAATGTGAGCTCACAGCTGTATTGAACAATGCCCATGTATGCCATGCTTCTGCCCACTCTGATGCGCATTGAGTGGCACTTTTAAACGTTCTGAGAATTTCTGCAAGCAAAGATCGTATTATAGAATGGCCCAAGGGATCTTGACAGCATGAACCAACAGCTAACGACTACCTTTTATAGATTTATTATCTAACCCAGGAGAAAGTTCCCACTTCCAGGTGCCGAGTTTGAGATATACACATGCGAGGAGCGGCACACTCGGACTTTTGTCCCTCATTAGACTTGTTGGAGAAACTGTCTGAACATTTGGTGCACTTGAGAGCTCTACGGCCAAATTCTGTAAAGGAAAATTGTTGGCTAAGTGAAAGAAGCAGTAACGGAATCAGAATGGTACTTAGATTAAGCGACGGCACATGATTCCATGAAAAGAGATTCTTTAGACCTGAAGCCTGTGAAATGCATCCTTTTGCTTCAGATCCTCGCCAAGAGACCATTGGAGCTCCAAGTACGCTAGCATTACTTGTGGAGGAACTTGGAACCCCATGTTGTCGCGGCATCTTTCAGGGTCAAACTGCTTAGTTTTATTAAACACGTCAGATCATAACAAGAATTTCCATATGTGCATGCCTTCTTGTTTCACTGCTTTAAAAGATAGCCCAACCTGCAAGAGTTTAATTAAGGTTGATCTAGCCTGACAAATTTGTCCATTTTTTCGACAAAGAGACGAAAATTCGAGCCATGTATCCATATCTTCTGGTGGAGCTATAACAAGAGTCCTGACTGCCAAGAGGCCTTGCCAGACCTGTTAATTTAAGCATTATGATGAGGTGAGAGAACAAAGGCTTCGCCAATAAAACAGCAGTAAAATAACAAAATACAGAACTCGAGATCAAAGGAGATAAATGTAATAGCAACTTCTAGCAAGGAGAATATTACTTTGGACATAACTTGCCAATGACATCATGTAAGTTCCAGCAAAACCAGTCCCAGAGAGCTGGATAATTAGATTATTATACTATAGTTTCTATTAACAAAAACTTAAGGTCCAAATCATTTGGATATATAATCCAATCAGATAATCAATTATGTCGGAATACCTAAACATTTAATCAGTACGATTTTGATTACTCTCTGCCACAAATGCACTATTTGTGCCTTTTCTTTTACTCCCAATCAGGCAAGACGATGTGGTGTGATTGCCTTGATGGCTACAAATATTAACGCAGGTGCGCTAGATGGATAGAATCCTATACCTAAAGAGTTATATACAACCCTACCTCAACGTTTCTCTTCACTCCTTTCATGCGTTCAGTCCACATATTTCGTATGAGGGCTCGTCGTCCTTCAGCAACAGAGTTCCCCACAGGGAGAGTACAATAATCAATGACCTGTTAAGATCTTTTGCCATGTCACAACAAGCAGTATCACGCTTGATTTATGAGACAAGCTAACTGTTATAAATGATGATCTCACGTCAAACCTCTTCCAGCTCCAGAAGCTGCTGAACACGTATCATGTTGCTGTAAGCACGATCATAGCTCTCCAAGACCTAAGCACGTGTCAACAAATAAGAATTAAACTGCTTTAAATAAATGAACAATCCATCAGGGAAAAATACTATGGCATGAACAGAGTAGGATTGTAACAAGTAAAAGAGACTATGAAAAATTAGGAAGAAGCTAGAAATTACTTACCTAGTGTGTTCAAAACATTCTCTTCCTATAACAACATATACTACTTCGTTACACCATCTAATAGATCTAAAGAAATCTTCTAATGAGCATCCAAGACATCACAAGGAAGGTCATCCAGGATGCCAACTTCATATGTTTCCAAGCCAATGTGTCATAATCATTCGATACAAATGCAATGACTGCTGACAAACTGATCCTAAGCAAAGAGGCCTCTATGGAAGCCACGCAAGGGAACTTTCATGAGCCAGTAGCAACTTCACCATAGAAAGTCTGTCACAAGATCTTCACCGTGACTCAGATTCTAATAACCCAACATAGTCATAATATTGATCACAATCACAAAAAGAAAAATAGGGTCACTTCTCTGTTAACCAGAGTAACAACAAGAAAAAGGGTGAATGTCAGCATGACAAGACATGCCCATAAGAGAAGCGCAACAGCAATTAAATGTAAAAATCTTGGTTGAGAAAATTAAACAAAAAGGATAAAGCTTTCAGGATTTAAGGAACTTACCAAAGCAGCAAGCTCAGTTGCCAAGCACTTTCTGGCCCTCTCAACATATTCACGTGCTTCGTCATACTGCCACGGAAGACAATAAATCAATGCTGAATACAGGTAATCTACTAGAAATAAGAGCAGAAGTGCAGTGTAAATTACCTTTCCTCTGTGCACAGATATGACAGCTCTAAAGAATGTGCCATTGCTACCGCCACCACCACTAGCAGCAGAGTTTACCAAACTTCCAAGCTTCGTATCATCACTATCATCCAATCTAGAGACATACTCTGCCATCTGATCCCACTCTCCCATGTTCCAAGCAGCAGTAGCGGCCTACAGTAACAAACCAAAATTAAACAGATGCAAAAAGGATAAGAAAGGAACATTAATAAGAAGAACATCCCAACCATTGGTGCCATTTCTAGACGGACAGTTGGCTCGGCAGGGGTCCAATATTCTTTACACAAGCTGTTGAGTTCTTCCCATCGAGCTAGTGCTGCAAGGCATCGCATTTGGCCTGCAAGATATACACGTGAATACCAGCTGGGAATGAGAAACAAAAATGCTGCCTAATGCTTGTTTAAAGTATTTATTAATCTAGTGAACCAAGCACCAGGACCGAACATCAAAACCCAATGTGCGAGAAGGAGGACCATTAAATTCGCTCCGAAAGGTAGCCATGACTAGTTAGAGCCAATGTGAATAGGGTAAACTGAAAGTGTGACATGAAAAGAAAATAAAGTGACTTGTGTCATTATAATTGAAGTACAAAAAAAATTGACTCTTCAACAAGGCCAAGCAAGGCAACATCTCTTAAGGCGTGGGGGCCAACTTGGAACGCCCTGCCGTTCATGGGTCCGGGCATTGACTCATTGATAGCACAGGAAGAAAGAACAGCTTCTCCAACAAGACCAGGGGTATTCACAGCCATCTTCTCTACCTAATCCACTACTGATTAAGTAGAGCTATAAATTCAATGTTTGGAAGTAAAATTTATTTTTGTTTCTTATCTCAGTATGAATTCTTTCCTTCCGCGTAATTTGTATGAAAGCAGACCGAACTTGTACAGGAAAAGATCATTGTGATCTCAGCGCGGCGTGTAAAATCCAGTCAGCATCAAAAGACTGCCATACATGTCTCATGCAAGCTCTAGGAAATTGATCTTGTGAGCATGACATCTATTTGCTTAGTTTATCATGCATCGGATTCTTTGATGGTTTGCTCTCGAGAGTATGTTCTGTATGGCATAGCATTCACAAAGATTCATCATAATACAGTGTGAAGATCAGTCTATTCCATCTCTCGCAATGAGGTGGACTTGATACCTATACACAAACAAATACACACATGCAATGTATTGTTGGGTACATACAAACAATATTGCTAACCTAATATAGCATTGAAAACCAGATGTGGGCTTGATGCTTCAGATGCCCTCAGTTTATATGCCTGCAGAGCATCATCCCATTGCTGCAATTTCTCACACCTGACAAGAAAAGCCAATATGAAGCAGTCACATCCATGGTTAGATATACGGCCACATCCCATTGACATAGAAACTACATCAAGTGTGCTCTTTTTTAGTGTATTCAGGCCAGGGGGCCGGTAGGGGACAGGCACTCTCCCCTCGATTTTATTGGGGAAAATAATATAAGTAGTCTATACCAGTCATATGGTGCATGATAACCAATGGAAGAGTTCTTCCATTTCTAATCACTTCCTACACTTTCTTCCCATTATGAACTTTGACACTTTGACCCCAAATGAGTTGGTGACTGATATACGCCACATCAACTTATGACGTCGTGTATGAGCTCGTATAATATTTTCTCCATCTTATGGCTTCTTGCATAAAAGCCAAAAGTTGGGTTCCGTTGGCTGGAACCATCATAGAAACGTTGCGCTCGTGGCTCCAATGTGGAGGGTGCTGCGCGTTCCTTTGCTGCTGTTGACCTCTCTTTTGCTGTCTGGTACGCTGATTCCTGGCTGCTGTTGTTATACTAAAATTCAGACGCTCCCAACTCCCGTAAAGCCATGGATGGTCTAAGCTAAGACCACTGTAAAAGCCAAAGCTACATTAACCCTAAAGTGGCTGATCCAATTCAGTGGTCTATTCACATGGTTAACATTACCATGACTCCAGTTGAAAATCCAGACGTTGATGGGCAAAGGTTAATATTCCAACTGCCGCCTAACAACAGGAACCACTTATCATTAGAACAACAAAACAATCGCAATGCATTCTGAGAAACGGGAAATGTACCTAAACAATTCCAGGAAGCAGTAACAAGATTGTCAACAAGCTAAAATGCAAGGCTGACCTCATGTTGGTCAAGCTGATGGTTATGCGTATTAGATCCTCAACTACAACAACAGAATTAGCATCCATCTTCTTGGAGAGTGCACTTTCAAATTCCACTTCTTTGTAATGAAGTGCCTTTGCAAATACATGAAACTGCAGCATTTATGAACAAGGAAAAGAACAATAAAAACTCGTACTAATGGAGTAAAGTGGAGTAAAGAGACTTTAAAGAAAAACAAAATGGTGCTACAATACATTTGACAAAGAGTCAGAAGTAATCAGAACAGAGAATAGTAGAATTGCAGAATCTGACTTCTTGTAATGTTTAAAAAGTTCACAATCAGCCATCCACATGATGGTAAATGGGCCTGCGGCTCACTAACTACCCAATTCCAAAACCCACAAGCAGGGTCTTAGATACTGCTTGAGTTAAAACCATACCTTTTGTGCAGCAGCACCAAGGAGTCGGATGTCAATAGGAAGAGGCTTCTCATAGCGTTCAAAGAACTCAGCCTGCAGTTATTGCTCTTTAACTCAAATCAATTAAAATGCACAAAAATGAAAAAGAAGGAAATTGCAGAACTCTGTCAGCTTACGCTATTGTGTTTATTTGTATTAACTAACCCCAGAAATCCATTCATACTAATATGGGACAGGGGCACTCATTTACAATTCGATTAACCTACTCGTAATAAATGACAATGAAGCGTGAAACAGGCAAAACTTTGCTTTTTGCTCGAAAATAACCAATAACGACTCCTGGATCATCCAATAATTGACCAAATCCACTAACAGAGATATAACTATTTATCTTCCACCTTATTGAGCTACTGCTAAGCCAACTCATTTCATTTCCTTCTATCACTATTAACTTCAGGTCCAAAGCTTCACCTTTATCGATTGTAAACTAGTATCAAAGATTGAAAAGGCGTACCAAGTTAAGAAGTGCCGCAAGAATTTCAGCAGAAATATTTGGAGCCGAAAATGCCGGCTCTAAATTCTGAATCAAATGTTCCTGACTAGATTTACTCAAATGCAACCAACAGCTCCAAAATCCAGCTGCAAGTAATTCTCTTCCTACAAGGGGCTGTAGGCTCGTATGGTTAGATCCACAAGAAAAAGCCAGAAAGCGTAAGGCGAAAATTCCTAGCCTCACCTGCAATTGTGCCAACCTTGCACAGGTTCGTAGAGCTGGAAATGGAGACTGTTTCAAGAGCTCAATGCTAAAGTGTCTCATCCATTCAGCCCAATCTTCTTTAGTACTGCATTGCGAAGCCTCCCCAGCAGTAAGTAGACCACCAACATTGACCTACGTAGTGCAAAGTAGATTCAACTCATTATAGTGTCAAACCGAAAATTAAGCTGATAGGTCAATGCACTCAAATTGCATCGAGTGTGTGATGTCCAGAAAATTGACCAGAACATCAGCAAAGTGCATTGACTGGAATAAATCTGTAGAAGTTTAATTACGTCAGTGAAAGTGTCCGCAAAGCATGAAACACCCATTGCAAGTGTGCAACAATTTACTACCACACCATTGACAAAATAAAAAGCATATCACTTGATTTACATTGTCCATAATTTTACACACTGTCACAGATGACAAGCTCCATAAAGTTGAATAGACTTAGTATCTTGCATAAAATGATGCAAGAGAATTCTTGAGAAACCATACTTGCTTCCAGCGCATCTCATAGTAAGGGTAAATGCAATCCAACATTACCTTTTAGCTAATATCAAGAGAAAAGTTTACCTGATAAACCGAATGCTCGTTTTGCACATCAGATGCATCTTCATATGGATCATTCTCTGAATCACTCAGTCGGTGACTCATCACCTCTGTTGCAAGGTGATGGCTCAGTTTCCTAGCAGTTTTGCTCCCTGAGATCAGTGATTCACGTCTCTGAACAAGCTCTTCAATCTCCTTAAATTCCTCATGCTGAAAACAGGTTGAGCCAAAATCATGATCTATAACAAGGACCAAGCAGAATGCAATCTACAAGAGAAACATTTGTTAGACAGAGCACCCTCAGTCGATGTTTTAAAAGAAGTTTGTATAGATGGTATGAAGATGGTGAAATCCTCCCCAAGGGCATAAGCTAGACAACAAAGGGCATCTACGGCATCCTTCCTGAGCTCATCAATTTCTCTGCGCATTGACATAAAGATATAAGCAGTTTCAAATGAAAACAAAGAGGCACAGAGAGACATGCTCCACTGAAAATAAGATAGAGGATGGTCAACTCAATGTGAGAACACCGAATTATGGTAAGTGCCTACAGATGCAGTACTTCAGTAAAATAAGGACCAGATTAGCTCCTGACATAGTGTTCAGAGATTCCAACTCTTCCCTAAATTAACTTTGCACTGCTATCACTATCAATCGACAGTTTTTTCCCCAAAATCTTAAGGTGTCAAAAGGTATCTATGATGTATCCCGAGCATTTTCATTATCACTATCCTCTACTGTAAGCTTGGCCTTCCATGTAGAATTGACAATATGCACGTAGCCACACCGGTCATGCAATCGGGAATTAGGAGGACAATTGCAGGCACAGAGAGATACCCAAAAGAGGTCATATGAGGATTCAACTGTCAACCTTTGATACCATGTTAAACTATTTCTACTAAAAGCCTAAACTGGTTGCAAATATGCTCACGAAAGCATCATCCATAACATTCACAAGGACGTGTATGTGAACTTTCTTCATTCAGACAGTTTCAACATGGTCTGAGTCAAAATATGTTACTTGACCTCATACTCCATGCTTGAAATAAATTTTGCTCATGCTCACCATCTAGCTTGAATTGAGAAATTACTCACATTGCAGAGGACATTCCTACTGCATAAAAACACACCATCTTTCTTAAAATTGGGATCCAGAACTTTGATAAAGGTCGTATCTATCACATAAAAACAGACTGCCTCTCTTAGTTTGGGAAAAAAAATTGACTTCTTGATAAATCTGGTTATTTGTGTGTTACATATTTTCCTCTCGATTGCAGAAAATTGTGCCACAAGGGTCCTACCAAATAGAAATATCAAGACTGCATGCTTGAAGTATGGATTTCAGAAATACTTGACCGGATTTGTAATTCTGTCAAGCTCCAAAAAAAAATTCTAAAGAGCATCTCATCTCGTGAATTACATGAACCATTACTCAAAGAAATTCAAAAATGTTGCTTTGCCTCCCAACCTCAGTTTGAAAGCAAAGCCCATGTTAGTTCATTCACTGCTTCCTCGCCACAAATCATATGGAGCAGTAACCATACTGTCAGCAGACCAAACAAGGAAAACTATCATCTACCATTAAAGGATCGCCCAGGTGAGCCTGAGCACTCTAATTCAAATAGTAGTTAGCTCCTAAGTCCTAGATGAAGTGCCACCTGATCCACATCAAATGAATTTTTCAACAGCATCGTAAAAGGAGGATTTTTCATCAAACTGAAGGGCAAGAGTATAGAGCAATCTATAATTAAAAAAAAAAAAAAACTAGAACGTGCCCATGAATTGCTGAGGAGAAAATTAAATTTCCTATTTAATTATTTTTTAAGTAAATAGAGTATATTAACCTCATTATTGTCCTTTATATTGCATGAGTTTGGTAGACGCTTGATAGCTTCTCTCTTGATACACCAATGCAGTATATTCTAGGATATGAACACAATTCCACATGCAATTTACTATTATGTAAACAAGACCAACCTTTGAGAAAGTCCATCCATTTATTAATAATCTAGAAGGGTATAATGTTGAATTTACTGTCAAGTTGGTAATATATAATTAAATGTGAATAATTAACATGAATATTGGGTGGTAGAACTAGTGTCCAGACTTGAACAATATCAGGTTTGGCCATTAAGTCGAATCTGGGCCTGTTTGGTTCGGTTTTGGGGGAATGTCTTTGTGAAAATGCAAAGGCCTTTGGGCTAAATGGGTTTTTCGAAATGCAAGTAGTGTTTGGTGGTTAAACGTGATCTCAAGTTTTGACATTTCTCATCTTAATTGCTATTGACCCAATCTGGAACAAATTAACCAGATCTGAACAGTCAGTAATATTCCCTTCTACCAGTATTAAGAATGGTAGTAGCTCCATTTCGTTTCTCTTGTGGCTTTTTTTACAAGTGATGTTACTTTATTAGAGACAAACCGGCGCAATGGGATCCAAGACTACAGGAAGTATACAAAAGATAACGCAGACCCAAAATAAAGGGAACGGAGAAGAAGCCAAAGAAACTTGAGACTGGTACAAGCCCCTTTAGTAAAAGAACTTTACTGTCTCTTACTTTCTTGAGTTATAGAATAGTCTACAGCAACTTGAGTATGGAGAGGCTTGACTAATATACCAATACTCTGTTGTTTTCCTCTTCAAGTTTTTACATTTCTGGTGCTAGGTTCATTACATATCTAACTACCTACCTGCAGCCTTCAACAGGCAAACTAAATTATATTGCAGCGGAGGGGCATTCTCAATAAAAATTGACGAGAGTCAATGAGAGTCCACTTTCCATGTGCAAAGTGCGTCATTCAAATCACAAATCAAGGCGATGATGTGGAAAAAGATTGACTGGAATACAGTACAATCATAAGATCCAAAGAACACATGCTACCAGAAGACATAAAGCTTGCAGGTACCATGAAGGAAAACGCTATTCAACTTCTATTAAACAGAGATCTAGAAGAAAGGACAAACTAACCCATCCAAGACCAGCTTCAAGTGATGGACTAACAACGATATGTGATCAGTAACCTGATAATAAAAGGAAAAAGGTACAGATAAGAGTCCAACACATTAATCAACTCAAGCAACACATCAATGAAAAATATAGACAACGGACGTACACCTGAAAGCAATAACAAGAACAATGAAGATAATACGGTGTCCAAAAAGTAACAGCTATGGTATTTTATCCATTCAAGTGTTCACCTCCCCTCCTTCCAAAAAAAAAAACTCTTCTTTCACCACTCTTTGTACGAATATAATATTATAGTATTCCCAATACAACTTGTGCCAACAGACAAGCTCACATCCTTGTACAAGCATAAATCTAAGAAACTGAGCTGGCCTACCTGGACTTGAGGGATTAATCTGGTTAAAGTTTTTATGGCAGCACTTCTTTTGTCCACTGGAGCATTTTCTTTGAACAATTTGATGAGTGCTGGAAGAAGAAGATGCATGTGCTCACATAAGGTCCCTGCATTTGTTTAACAGAAACAAGTGTCCCTGTATGAGAGAGATTGACTAGAAAATTACAATGCAGAAAGACTCTTCACTCTGGAGTCAATTAAGTTGATACTTGCTATTGCTTTTAAGTTCTGCAGGGAGCAATCCTACTATCCTGGAGTTGCAATTAGTAAAGCACTTAAAATTTTTAAATTATATCGACGCAATATAATGCAATTCACTTTCTCCCTATAAGTTCTGGAATAGATCATTCCATCTTCATTGTGCAAGCAATCAGATACTAGTCAATCCGTCCATGCTTCCTTTTCTCTTACGCACCCTCGTTCATTGACAAGATGAACTTTCACGATAGAAAAGAATGCACAGCAAAGACCCCTATCCAGTTCTCTCCATTTTACAAAACACTTAAACATCAAGGAGAAAATTACAATACGAACCACCAAAGGTCTCAAGAGTGTGAAGGATATTGAGCACATATGTGTAGTCGTTGCACCGAACCACATCACTAAGAAGTTGAATACAATACGGCAGTATATCAGGAATATATGTTCTGAATTCATCACCGAGAGCCAAGCAAAGCTGTTCGACCAGGTGCAGAACCTAACAATATTTTGGCTGGAAATTAGTTCCCACAAATGACGTTCCCATGCGTGCGTGTGTAAGACAGAGAGAGGGGAGTGTCGGGTGTGCGCGCATGAGGAAGAGAGGGTGCGCAGAGAGACAGAGAAGCTCACAGGAACGCCACGTGGAGGACGACTCACAGCAGGCAAGCTCAGAGATGACCACCGTTCAGAAATTAATGAAAGCAATTCTTGCCGATATTCACTAATGTGCTGCATGAGCCACAGAAAAGTCCCCATAAAACCTCCATGTTAACTCAATAAAATGGCCACACGTCAAATCTATGAGCTTACACCACACCTGACGAACAATGGACACAAGAGTTCCAAGCTTCCAAGCTATGAAGTCCTTCAGTGTATCGTTGCATTTACGGACAATGTGAAAGATATCAGGTAAAACCTACAGTCACAAAGGTCACTCAAAATCAACCATTTGGGGTACAGTGAAATTCGCTTTGTCCATTTCCACCATCCCTCCCCCTGGTTAACTTACCTTTGGCAAGAATGGAATGCAGCGAAGTCCAATTGACTGATCTTGCAAGAGAAAGATGCTAATTAGATTTCAAAGGGAGAAGAATGAGTATGTGAATCAATTGAAGGTCAACCAATATATCTTGTAAAAGCAACATACCTTGAAAAGGAACATAAGTGAACCGACCGCTTTATGGTGGTAGCTATCAAGAGAAGGATCCTTGAGAATTCGCATGAGAGAATTTATGACTACCTGAGGTCATTGATCAAAGAAGAAAATTAAGAAAATTGTAAAAGCACCAACATTTTAAAACCACCAGCTGAACCAATCAAAGCACCAAATTCGACATTAAGCAAAATAGTTTACAAGTCAAGTTGCTAGAGGCGTGCGATGTTTCCTAAGTGAGTAAATCGTAAACGTTTTTCAAAAGGTAAAGCTTTAGTCTCCTTGAATTAATGTTTTGCTATTAAATTAAGAAGGGAAGCTTGGCCCAGCTAAGCTCGCATAACCGTCTAATCGAAGGAGATAAGGTAACCTCCTCATTTGTTACCAGTCCTTTAATTAACGAAAGGCCAAGACTGGTCAAACTGGTTCACAATTTGCACCCGTTGAACAGGGGGCAAAGCAGGCTTGCACATAATCCATTGAAATGGTTGGTCCAGTCCGCTTTATAGACAATAAAATGCGCAAGATGGGTACATGACGTTTGCATCGGGATTAAACATCAGCAAAATTTCTAATCTGCATAAACAAAAATTTTGATACTCGACACAATGAAAACATGTCTTTTTCTAAGGTCAATATCCTACCGTGGAACAATAGGTCTCGCATGTAGCAAAAGATGGAGAATTATCCACCATTACTTCATGCAGATGCTGAACATGGTGGCCTGAATAACCAGCCGCAGGAGCCGCTTCTCCATGAGAATCAGGCAAAATCAGTTGATTCCGCTTATGCATAAGAGGATCCAAAGCACCCATTATTCCAAGAGCCTGATAAAGGCATATAAAGTAAGTGCGTTGATACTTGTCAAACACATTGATATAGTCGGCCAAAAATGCACCAGTAGCTCAAGTTCATAAATAGCTACCTTCAGTACTTCGCGCCTGGTAGACCATGCAAACTCACCATGCAGCAACTTCAGGAGTGACCCAAGTAGCGGAGGATACTCATTGTAAGGCATTATCACATACCTGCAAAATCAAATTGCACAGTATTCTTGACAGTTTACATTCATTATATCCAGTTCTTGAAACTCAGTCTCTTCAGAAGCAGCCACTCAATTCTCATATGGAAATAACTGAACAAAAGAAGGAGTGTACATCAATGACGCATGATGTACATCAGCAAAAGGAAGTAGCAGAAGAACCGATTGTCACAACCACGGTTGTGAATTATCATGATCCTAAAGCGTATATTTCTACAATCCAAAAATCATTAACAGCTCAACTCATGCCAATCAGAAGTTGCTAGATTAAATGAAAACATTTATAGACAGATCAAAGTTTAGAAATTTTAACCTTGCTATTATGCGCAAAAAGAGAAGAAAAAAACTTTGCTATTATGTAAGTCCTCGATTCAATTTGCCAGAAATACACAATTATTCCACTCCAATCTATGAATGGAACTGAGCAAGAATTCGTATAATTATATTCAAATCAAAATATGCTCATGACTCACCAGTTAGTATTATAAATCTATTAACGTGCTATTCCCCATCGGTCAAGTATGGGGTTTCAATGGGCTTATGTACATGTCAGTCTTTCTCGACTTATTAGGCTTAAGCTTTTGGACTAGACTTTTTAATAGTAGAGCAAGGTTCCGCATCCTTCATACCCATTTAAGCTGATTTCATGTGAATCCCCATCCTTTAGTTCTATGTGCATTAGTTAATAGCGAACAAAGTAGAACCAAAATGAAGGGGTGACGGTCCGCCCACACACATTGGTAGTAGGAGAGGCAGCCATTTGGGGCCTTTCTTCCATATCCAAACGCAGATCAGAATAGCTATGATTAGTATAATTAGCTGTCAGTGCTACTTCCTAAGTGAAGTCCCGTTCCAACTCCTGTAGGGTTTGTTTACGATCACAGTTTAAGCATTGCACCTCGCTGGGACGGTTTTCTAACAACCCTATACCATTGTAAAGGCATCCATAATTGTAATGTCTAAGACAAATTGTCAAGGCAAAACACAATAGTCCCTATTTTCGCAAATAACTATCCTTTCACAGGGTCCTCTAAGTCATTATTCAAACCTTAATTTGACAATCACGACTTTCCTCATTGCTTGATGTCATCTACCTATATGCAATTAGCATACGTAAGGATTTTTTTAATCCATCATCATTTTATTGGTGGCAAAAGGGGAAGAGGGATGAACTCTAATTTGAGTAACAAAATTAAGAATATCCACAGAGTCAGCTTAGAGAGAAACTTGAGCGTTTTTGGGAGTGTAGAGTCGAACTTATTTGATTTATAGAATAGACAGCTATAGGCCGTGATATTGTCGGGTTATTAAAACGACTTCTCTATGTGGATTGTTTGTCAGCCTTCGTAGATTATCTCCCTCTTTTTATCTTATAACAAGGTTGACACCCATCATTACTTTCTCATATAAAATTTTCCTATTGCTTTCGAAAAACACTGAATGCCAAACAATACAAGAAATTTAGATCCAACTTTCGCAGTCTGGAGTCACAAAAGAAAACAGAATCGAAATGCATCCATCAGTCATCATTTCCTTTCTTATTTATGGTGAGCGACAAAAGGAATCATGCACAAAAGATTAAAGAACAATAGAAACTGCAGAACATCAGAAACATCAGACATACCCAGTGCTCTGTACAACCTGACCGAGAGTTGACACTGCCACTTCCCTTTTCATGACTGCAGCTCCGTACAATATAGCATTTACAATGAAAGGCATCAGATCGGGGAGATATTGCCGCATTGCAAAACCACCCTGAATAAACAACACGATGATTTTTCCTTTTCTTGAATTGGCAAGAAAAAGAAGGTTGTAATGATAATGCGCTACAACCAAAAAAAGATAAAAACTCAAAAGAACTCTGGGTCAGGCTGTGATTTTGTTCGTCTATTTTAGAGCTTCATTTTAAACATCTCTAGTGTGTGCCGGATTATGCCAAGAAAAGTTTTTCATCTGCCTCAAAGCTGGAGCTAATCATTTGGTTCTCATCTTCCGAAAAAAATCTTGGGACTGTTGTTCGTTAAGAAATCCAATCATAAGATGAAAATTCTTTTGCAAAGGAGGTAGCAGAAACCAAGGAAACAATACTACTACCTAGACCAAAAAAGGACACCTCAAAAGCGTCTAGCAAGATATTTCATTCAACCGAGACAAAAATTAATCCATCTTCAGATCTGGCCAAATAGGAAACGGTCGAGTACAAAAGAAACACTAGAGATGGACATCCAGCTAATGATAATAACAAATGTGTCCTACCCCATCCTAAGATTTAGCATCGAATGATCTTAACCAGGGTCTCCATTTGATAGATTTTCCGTAGGATTTCAATCCCATATGACAAAATCTCCCTATGAGTACAAACCTCAATCTTGACAATTCAATTTTGATGTAAACCAATATTAGTTTTGAGAATGAAATCTTAGATTACATAAAAATAGAATTAACTCAAAATTCAAAGAACCTTAAGGATGTATCCCAAAAGTTAAAATAAATAAAGGAAATTAAACTCACCACCCTAGCAAGATCCCCTACAGTTATAAGAACTCTGCTTAGGATGCCTGTATTGGCGTTGCCCTTAGAGACCTCCACAAGACTTACAACAAGTGCCTGGAAATGTTGGAGTTGTCCAAATTAAAACAGGCAAACAAATGTTGAATATAGCTACAATGCTGACATGATCAGTTAACCTTGTGAATTGGAGCCATGTATAGGCGTACAAGCCGTTCACAATTCCGAATTAAGCAACCAAGTAACTGCACACTTTCTTCTCTGCATTTGCTATCTGCACTACTGACAGAGAAAGGGCATCTTAGCCAATAGCTTGCCCTGAAGCACCGAACTTCTAATTTTAACTCCATAGAGAACTTCTGATGAAAAGTGTAGTTTCCACAACCTACAGACTGGCCAGTTCTTATATATTACTCATGCTATGCATGTTGAGTATTAAAATACTACCAATCACCTTTTCTCGAGGTATGTCAGCAAATTTATAAGTTGGCGATGAAAAGCCGGAAGAACATATGCAGGGTTTTTCTCCGATAACCTCCCCACCACTGTGATAGCGTATTCCCGAACATCCAAATCCTTTCAAAAGGTGTTCAATATATAAGTAAAAGGCAACGACTAAGTTTTGACAACAATAAAAGGGCTTGAAACAGAACATTAGCTAAGAAGAGTGGCCCAGAGAAGTCGGCGAGAAGAACTTTTGAAACCCTTCCAACTATAACCCCAGAATTTCCAATCAAGAATGAAAGAGTAACACAAAATGTACATCATTAACAAGTAATTTCTTTAGCTGGGAAGAGCAGCAGCATCGACTTGAGTTGTAAACACAATGAAGCAGCTGTATCAATCAGAAAAATGTAGGTGCTGCAGCATATCAATGGTGTGAAGACACGTGCATCATTCATGTTCTGCATCAGAGCCACGTGAATTGTATTGATTTGACAGCCTCGGATGATATTCCCCTCCATATGGGTCATAAACAATATTACGTAGATGATATCTTCAGAATGTGGAATGACGAGGTACTTTCTCTTCCAGGGAGATTCAAAACATGGACCTTAAGGAACATCTTTCTCATGTTTTTCAAAAGAAGTAATAGGGCATAATGTCCTGATACGCGAGTCGGCGACCCACGCCCCTCGCACATGCTTTGTAAAATCCCGTGTGTGTGTGCTCAACATTGAAGATTTCTCAAAACGAAAAAAAAATTTAAAGGAATAAGAGAAAGTACCTCTTCATTAAAGCAGCTAAAAAGTGCACTTAGACAATCTGCCCCTTGCCCCCCCCGCACTAAAAAACTCATCGAGTCCTCATCATCAAGATGCAAAAGATGGACCTCCGAACAGTTACATCGGCATCCGTAACGCGCAGCAATGAGGAGTTTCTCAATAAGCTACAATGAAGCAAAGTAGTCTTAGTAGGTCAATGCACCACAAGTTCCGTCATCAGACCATCTTGACATTACTTAGTATCCATGTCCCAAATGGTAATCAAGACAAGAGGAAGGAAAAAGATTCGATATTCTGTCTAATAATAGTATCAGACGTCAAAAACATCTGTGGCAACTTTTGTTAACCCCTGACCCACTCCCAGTTTTCATTTACTGGAAAACATCGGTGCAATGAGTTTGTTACAGAACGTAAAATAAACTTCACAGCCTGAAATCAATTGACATTATGTATTAACATTTAGGTTACAAGTAGTGACCTCAATATGAAGAATGGAGGTAGCATGAAGTCCATGGTAATCTGGTTGTCCATTCGCTGTTCCTTTCTTTTTTTTTTCTTTTTTTTTTTGTGACCAATGTGTCAGTGCCCAGTTGTCACTTTTCCTAATGCGCTTTAAGAAAATGTTTAATGCAAAATATGGATGTTTACCATTATCATTGCTTTCAAAGAACTAGTAGGAGAAATGTAGGTGACGAAGTCACGCATGTAAAATTTTAAAGAAGCATAATCACCACTGAGGAATTGTTATAGCACATTTGGGAAAGACGGCTCAGAATGTACTCTGTTTTCACCCTCAGTCACGTAAGCGAGTGACACTTGCCTTTAACTGACAAAACAAGAGCACAAACAACAATGGCAAGAACTCACCTCTCAATTAGTGCCTTTGTTTCTTCAGTTTGACTTTGAATTAGCAGAAACCAAATTGTGTCGACGTCGCACGTTTGGAGATGAGAATCTCAAAACCATTTTGCAACAGCAGAGTGGAGCTGCTTTCGTGATTTCTCTATCTCATCGTCCAAGTATGTGAACGACTTGATCTCTGGCATACTCATAGGCGTTCTTTGCCCTAAAAATTAACCTTAATCAGCACCGCCGCCATGATAGGTACAAACCTCAGTCGACATGGGAAGTACCTTAAAATTGAAAACGAGCCAGAGTTTGCAAAGCAAGTTGACACGAGATCTGAACACTAATCTCGAGTTTCTTGAAGTAATTACAACATACTCCTCGACCATGGCCAATAGCCGGCTTCTTCCGGAGAAGGATGGTGCTGTGGGAAAGAACACTTGAAAAGCAACTTGTAGCAAACCAAGTTGATAGGGAACTGGTTAGCAGAGAATGGAATACTGAAATCACGTTCAATAGAAAACGAAGTTACTTTGTCATATTATTCATCCATCCATTACGATAAAGGAAGAGAGAATAATTACATCATTGTACCTAGCTGTTATTTCTCAAGAGCCCTACAAGTGTGAAGAAATTCCAGCTGGAGAACATAAACATCAAACTCCTCGAATGGAGGTTCATCCCTGGCCAATAGGCTTGTAGCACATGTGCCAACCGTCACGGCCAAAGGTCCTCGAGTGAAGGCCTACCTCTAGTGGAGCAATTCTATGGGTGAGAAGAACGCAGACATTAGGACATCAGGAGGAAAAAGTTCATGAAGCTCCCAAATCACATAGGATACAGAGTCACGACGGAAAGCCAACAAAAAAATGCAACGTCATGGTAAAACACATCAACGAATCCACTTTGCTAGACAAACATCCATCATACTTCCACGTTTGATTGAAGGGAGACCCTTTATCATCTATTAAGTGTCTATCATGGGCCCGGATCAAAGTCGCTCAGACTAGCAAAATCACTGCAGCTGGAACCTTCAATTATTAAAACAACGTATATAAAAGTAAGCGGCAGGGA
>JAGVVM010007431.1:0-21059 GCA_019149425.1 Psidium friedrichsthalianum
AGACACAACAAGGTTTTTGGGGCATGATTGAAGCTCTGAGCTAAGTTCTTATTTTATGAGAACAAACAAATTTTTGGGCTAGAATTTGAGGCACGATCTAAAGTGTTGTGCTTTTTATGAGACAAAAAAAGTGTGGGCCAATTGGAACCCGACTTGACTCGGTCTTTTAAAGGAATTATGCCCAAAATTCTCATGGTATGTTCTGTTGTTCCTTTTTCACTCCTTCCTGAGATCTTCATAGTTCATTATTATTTAGTGATGGGCACATTTCACATAGATCTTTTATCATCATCGCCATTGGGGATATATTACACAATATGGAATGACGAACTGAGGATGCTCAACTGTTATAAGTCAGCTGAATCGTAATTTTTTTTTTTTATACAAATGAGAAAAAGGAACTCGAGCACCTACCACCTATAGATTATTGATTTCGGTTTTTCGACCGATCCGATGTACATTAAAAGCTCAAAAATAATAGCTTTTATCTGATTGCTCCACTTTCCGTGATTAATGTTGAGAGATTTTTCACAAGTAATGGACACCAGAAAATCAAGAGGAAGAATGTCGAAATATGTTTTAACTTCTCTTATGATCCTTAATGAAGCACGCAGCATAAAATGCAAAGTGTCTGTTTCGGAGCTATTGGGCCCAGTAGACACGATTAAAAAAAAACTTAAGAATGACGTTTGAACTGCAATGCCATACATGACTTGGCCATGCCCATCAATTGAGATTTGGGCATGACGGAATATTTAATATTAAACTACACATTCATCTAACAACTTAATCTTTCGCAACAATGACGGTGGTTCTACAAAATCTCACATAGTACTAAAGTGAGATCCTGAGTTGAAATCTTTTCAAGCTCTATTTGTCTTCCTAATTAAATATGTACTGATTGTCCAATACTAGGCAGTGATAGAATAATTAATATTAAACAAATTAGCTCACAATTCAAAATTGGATACTTGGACTGAATAGAGAAGACAAAAAAAATAGTCTTATATGTAATTTCCTACTTCATTCACCTTCTTCGGATCAAACCCCAAAAAAAAAAAGATATTTAGTAATTAGGACAATGTATGAGTTTCTTGTTATACTATATGGAGATTTCTAATTACCAATTCTAATTCATGTCCCCTGATTATTCCCATCTATTCATACCACTTATCAAGAAAATACGCGTCAAGTGAATATGAAAATTAATTTATACATAAAAATACACCAAGTTTATACGAGCCTAACGCATCAAACTCGTTAATTTTGAACTCACACGATCTAAGGTTGATTCATATTTTATCGCAACGAACCTGAAGAGGTGGCCAGTATGTCGAGACACGTCATCTCTTCGAATTGGAAACTTCTAGTTTGCGAAACAAGGCATGGAAGAGGAAGTAATTCCAAAAAAGAAACCCCCCCCCCCTCCCCCCCTTCCAAAAAAAAATATATATATGAAACGACGCCCCAAATTGACGTACGAACGTGGAAGCCAAGTCACGTATTCGCTCGTCTCGTCCCTATAACCCCCTCCTCCGTCTCTAAAAGCCTAAAAAATCCCCACAGCACACAGAAATTGCTGTCTCCGAAATCACAGCTTTCATGGCTGGCCTTCAGTACTACTTCTTCCCAACTGATTTCTACTACCCTCGTCCAAAGCCCGTTGCCGGGACCAAACACTGCAGATGTCGATGTCGATCCTCGCACGGTCCCTAGCTCTCAACCCGAGGATGGTCGCAATACCAATTACGAGAAGGCGGCGGCAGAGGCAGCAGCCCTTGTCTATTCGGCGTGAATGGCAAGAGCAAGAAGCCTAGAGGAAACTTCCCCGTAAGGCCCTGGTGCTTTCCCCTCGCGAGATTGGTGAGGAACGCCATCGTCTTGAGGCGGTTGTCGCGGATTCTAGGAACAAGTCGGATCGTAATTTGTGAAGATCTCGCGTAATCTTTGGTTGACGAGAGACCTCTTGGAAAGATTTCGATTCTTTTCCCTTCTAGGGTATTTTTTAGAACCATCCTATATGTGACTGGAACTTTCCTCTCTGCAGTTTGTTGTTCTTTCGATCTCTTGATCATCTGTTTGACGTGATTACGTCTTATACTTCATGCATGAGAAACGACTTGCAAAACATTCACGCATGCTGGCCCCAAGGGAATTCGTACCGACGATCATACACCGTCTCTCTATAAATATTTACTGTGGTTGCAATAGATGCAGCTGGGGATTCCGAAGCCACAGGATAGAAACCCTAGAACCTGATTCGAGTATATGACTCTTGGAATCTGAGCTTACAAAGTTCAAGCACGCCAGTTCCAAAATTACTCTCCGTGATTACAAAGTTGTTTCTTTACTTAATGGTTCTTTTTGCCCCCTAGCAATACCTCGAATGGGCTTTTCAAGTGTGCTTCATCCACACAATTCCTGCGATGTATTAACGACCCTGATCCATAGAACTGAAAGTGTCACCGAGGCTAAAGAGTGATTGGACAAAGAACGGCTCATGATAGGTTTTTAAGATGGCGAAGATGGTAAAGGATTAGGAATGAACCGAATTGTGCACCAATAGAAAATAGCGATATTATATATATATATATATATATATATATATATATATGGACAATTCACGGAGAAGCATCTTGACAAAATGTCGACTACTTTGATACTCCAAAGTTAAAATTTCATATCAGAGTAATACTAGTTCTAGACTATTCGGGCAAATTTAAAGATTTAAAAGATTTTATAGTCTATGCTCTATTTTTGGGACAGTAATAGACTATTCGGGCAAGAAAGTCATTCACCAAAAAAGGACCGCCGCCGCACGAGAAAGCCAGCAGTAAGAAATCGAACGCGCCTCAATGTCTTGAACCTCACGTCCAACCTCCCTTCTTTCGTCCCTCTTCTTCGTCTCTCTCTATAAATAACTCGTCATTCACGTGCCCACCTGCATCAACGAACCCGCCGACTGACCACCCTCCCCCCTTCTTTATCACGGAATCTCCTCCTCCTCCTCCTCCTCCTCGTCGCTGACGCTTCTCGTTCTTGCTCCTTGCTCTCCCGCCCTTCTTTCAATGGCGGGCCTCCAGTACAGCTTCTTCCCCACCGACTTCTTTTACCCGCGTCCCCTGCAGGACAATCCCGGCAAAGCCGCGGCCAACAACTTTGTCTCCCTCCGGACGCCGAAAGGAGGAGCGGAGGACGAAGATCTCGAACGGCAAACCAAGAGCTTGGCCCTCCGCAGCGCCCCCAGTTCGGCTTCCACTTCGATCGTCTTGAGCAACAAGAAGAAGCATACCCAGAGTCAAAGCGACGATCTCGCTTAGCGCGCGAGATTTATTCGTTTCATATGAAGATGGCGGAAGATTTCCCATTTGCTGAGTTATGTATATCATCAGGTTTTGATATGTAAAAGCAGAGCATATCGCGACTCTGTTTCGGAAAAATGTCATAAATAATGTATAAAATTTGGATTTTCGTTCATCCATTTCGAACCTTTTTAGCGATGGCTGCAAGACTTCTCTTTTGCTGGGTGACTTCAAGAGAATAATCATCCTAAAGATGTTCCTCCAGCTAGTTACGTACAATTCGTGAAGCAGTTGATTTGCTCTGCTTTTCTGCACTCGCAGTTTTCTTTCTTCGCTGTCTTGAAAGCAATGCTTGATCTTCTCGTTGTTCTAAGAGGCCTTGAATATTGAATTCTAACGTGGAAAAAAAAAAAACTAACTTGCGACTGTTTTTGACAAAAGCAAAAAAGGAAAACGAAGAAGAAATCGGAGAGTTAACGAATTATAAGAACGTGACCTTATTTCTAAGGAAGCAACAACGCGAGCGTCGTTGAAAGTATGCATTTGAGTTCGTCACCGATAAGTAGTTCCTCTTCTCTAGTGATCCCATTTCTCTCTGTTTTATTCTTTTCAGTTTCCTTCTCTGTTGGGTCAAAAGCTGAATTCGACGAGGCAAAATTGAACGGCTGAAGCGAATCCCCCAATCTTGAGGAGGGAATATTCTTGTTTGAAGGCGTGCAGGCGAAGAAGGGCTGCTTGGGGAGAAAGGAGAGAGTCGGAGACCCAGGAAGAAGGAATAATTAAACTGGGGAGGAACATGCGGTATGAATTTCCGGCAGATCTGCGCTCACCTACTACCTCAACAAATGCTAAACACCCCCTTCATAAATGTCTTTCACGTGTTAAAGGTGGACTTTTGATGGATCACAAAAAGTCAAAGCTTTTTCCCCAAAAGTCTGCGGTCTCGCTGGGTGGGCTATGCGACTGGCGGATCCAACAGGGTTTAGCAGCTTATCACAGCCCCCGCTCCTGCTTGAAAGCGACATTTACGAGCTTCATTCAGCGTTTTCCCAATTATGTCGGAATGGACTGCTCTTATGAATCCACGAATCCTCGAAAGTTGTCGATGCCTGCTGTTCGTTCTTTCGCGCGGCATGATCGATCGCACTGTATCGACAGTCTCCCATCGGTGTAGTGGACAGGCACTTCGTTCTAAACTTTGTTTAGAATCTCTACCAACCCGAGATTTGAGAGTGAAGACGGGCATGAGAGAGTATGCGATGCAGCGCGTAAGGACACACCTGGAAAGTTCTCGCCCGATCCGATGCTTTCTTTTCAGAGACCTGACCCACCTGAATTAGCTCTTTTCCCAAAACTTGCTTAGCGGAGAGATGGCTACACATTCAACTTCCAGCCATGTGTGTTGTTGGAGCTCGCATCAAAAACTCGATATTTTCACTCTGAGAGATAGTCAAGAGGGAGCCCAAGTCCAAGCCCATCAATAAATCTAATTGAACTCACCTTCACTCAAAAGTTTAAAATAAAGAGTTATGGGTTAAATTGGATATATTAATTGCTAACACCACATTAATTCTATGGCGCGATACTTCTTTAATACAACTCACATGTGCATCCTAACAATCTCTCATCAATTTTTTGATGTGAGACTTATTTAACACAAATCATACGTACATCCTAATAATCCTCTCCTCACGTATGAGCTCAATTGCTAACTTGGGATTGCATATCACCCATGGTCTTCACGCCATACCAACTGTGATAGCAAGTCAATCATAAGATTCCTAGTGATAGAAATTCTCACACCTAAATCAAGCGTCGGTCATGAGATTCCTTCCTTGAGATTCCTAATGATAGCAATTTTCACACCCAAATCAAGTGTCGATCATGAGATTCCTTTCTTGAGATATGATAGCAATTTTCACACTCGAATCAAGCGTCGATCATGAGATTCCTTCCAAATATCAATACATATTTCTCCAAACACCCATACTTATGGATACATATGGAGAGTGGGCCACCAATCAACCATTGGCTCTGATACGCAGCAGAAACCAAATACCTTCACCTGGAGAGATCGCCAAGAGTGAGCCCAAGTCTAATTCCGTCAATATATTTAGTTGGACATACATTCACTTAAAAGTTTAAGCCAATTTGGATATATCAACTGCTCAATACCACATCAATTCTCCGATGTAAAATTTTTTAACATAACTTACACGTGCATCTTAACGTATATGTCAGTGTTTTGCGGTAGTTGGCACTTAATTGCTTGACTTTTTGCTTTGCCAGGATGGGTCATTAGGTCCAGCGGTTTTTCTTTCTGTTTTCTTTGTTTGGGCCTAGGGGACACCGGCTCACTCCAACCACCAACCTGTGTATGGAAAGTGGTCCGTGTCCTATCTCAAGCTTGCCAATTGAGTAGGTCCATTGATTACTTGGTTCTCCAAACTTACAGCTAGTGACAGATTCGAGCTCGTCCAGGAGACGCTGCCAACAGGCTCATGGCATCTAAAAAGGCAGTAAACGAGCTTGGACTGTTGATAATGCTATGTCATGCCGCCTCTAGTAGAAACCGCCAAATGATCAAGTGACAGGGATGGAAACAGAGTAACCTCTAGAAAGAATTGAGGTTGGAGCAAGAATGCCGCAAGGTCCGTCCTTGCGCATGTTCCTCGTCTCGAGGAGAAAGTATCTTATGCGTCCGTTACACGACCGAAGCGGTATGACCGGGTCATCCCATTATCCGCATCGACGTGAGTTTGAGCCAATTTTACGGCAACTGCATTTCAAAAATCTGTTAATCTCGATGGGCTGCTTTTACCAGAGAGTACATTCTCCATCTTGATATGCATGTCTCAGGAGTAATATCGGCAAAAAATTCTTATAATAGGCCGGTAATTGATTCATTTTCGAGCTTTCTTGGCATCTTGGTACATCAAGGGAGGTGAATAACCACTCCGATTTATTAGTAGTAAGAAAGAACCATGTAGAATCGACCGGGAGAGTGACATAAAAGCAGAGGTTATGCGATAGACAGCTCCTCCACAATTAGTTTTCACAGCAGCTTCCGACAGAGCTGTTCCAACAAGTGCAGAACCTACAACCAACTTCACGGCACAGTTACAGGGCAGTCCCTATGGTGTCGAACGGGCTCGAACGATCACCGTTGAGAGATTGAAAAGGGAAAAGGAAGAGAGATCAGGGGCATTTGGGGCCACCGCGCTTGGTCTTCCAGTTGTTGTAACAAGGGCAGAGTTGCTTGTTGCCGTAGGTACCCGGAGGCACACACAGGCACTTGGCGCAGCATTTCTGGCAAAAGAACATGCATGGCTTCTTGTAAGCGGTCTTCGAGCATCTCTCCGTGCACCTCGGTCCGCACTCTAGATGACGAGTAAATCATTAGTAATAAGAACATTTGAAAAAACTCGATATGTAATTCATCTTTCGAATTCTTGCTCATAATAGATGGGGTATGATCATCGGTTGTACGTTCGGTTCCATTTCACGGCAAGATTGAGTGTGATCTCTTACCCTGGGGCTTAAGACTGCCTTCTCTGGCACCATACTGAAAGAAAAATAAGAAGAGGAAGAAGAAATCAACAGAAGCGAATATGTATAGATCAGAAAGTTGACATTCAAGATATACATTACCGCGGGCAGATTGCCGGGATTTGCCTGGGGCTGTGGCCCTGGGGCCTCCGTGATCGTCGCCTGGAAACATAGCAATTTCCGTACAAGTTAAATAAGACAATAGAGAAACGGAATAATTTAGTCGATTCTCAAGAAATGTAACAGGGTTCCTTTTCTTCTTTTCTCAGACCTCGCCGTATAGCGACGAGGAATGATGCCATTTCCTAACTCATTAGAAATACCCATGATACATGATCGATCCTGCATGTGACATTCAAATTCATTGTGCGTCAAGCTGGCCATCTAATTAATCTGCGACTTGTAAAATATTCTTTGACGGTTAAGCGCTCTAACAAGTTCAACTAAGCGCAAGTTCAACTAGGCGTGGGTATGTCGTGTGTGAATGCATGCTTAATGATCACCGGGAAAAAGGAAAAACGAAGGGTTGAGAATGCGAGCATTGATGCGCATGCGCGAGCGAGTGACGGCGGAACTAGAGCTAGGGATGACTGGGGAGTGCTCGATGGAGCGGCAGCAGCTTACTTGGTTTTCTGGTATTAGAAGGAGCAGCGTGAAGAGGGACGGTATCACAAAGCCAAGCTTCCTTGCCATATCTTTCCAGGTTGTGAGAAAGAGAGAGACTTGGTTGGGAATTGAGAATGTTATGAGGTTCTTTTTATGGAACAGCTTGGGAGATCCTGTCATCTGTCATGAGATGCCAATGGTGGGTGTTTAATGGCAAGAAGTTGATGCCTTGTTGATGCTGGTGGCTCTTGTCCGCTCTCTCCCGGAAAGAACAAACAGGCCAAGTTGCCACGAAAGTGAAAATGGAGCCAACTATAAATCGTGTGATTCACCTTATTACTGGTTTTGGCTTTCTTTTTGGGCATGTAGGCGAATGAAATGACAAAGGACTAATCAAGAGATTCGGACAGTCCTTTCAACATGAGCTTGATTAAGAAATCTGTACTCTCTTGATGCAGCATGGCGGATTTGTAAGCTTCTGCTCAAACTTTTTCTGCTTAGTGCACCGGATCACGATTCAAGAAAACTTCGCTTAAGCATTCGAGTTCGATGTCATGAGAATTGAGGAAAGGTTTCTCAAAACATTGATCTTATTGACATTCATGCCGTATTTAGGACCATGAAATTCAAATTAGGAAATGCTTCCATTTTGTCAAGCTCATGAGCTTGCCAGAGGGTAGTCTGCTATAATTTGTATAGACACGCCCATTTAGAATGAATGCCCGAAGTGAGATTGAATAATTGTGACCCCATATGAAGCTCATTTTCATGCTGGGTCCACCCTGACGAGGGTCATTTGGAATTCATCAGGATCAACGAACAGGCCAAGATTTGATATTCTTTTCAAGCTAGGGGAGGCCAAGTGTTGTCATGTTCCTTTAGCCATAGAGGGGCTTAGAGTTGGTCCCTTCCCAAGGCTTCCCTCAATGATCCAGCAGATTCTCACCCATGTGAAAGAGGGTCGATCAAAAACAAAAAAGGTGGGGGCCCTCACGATCACATGCTGGCATTCACATGTATCCACTTTCAGCTGTTACGTGGGCCGGCTAATCGGGAGAAGCCACGTCTTGTAACCCTCATATTTGAGTAACATGCCGACGTGACATTTCCAATCAGACAAGAAATTCGATTGTTACGTAGCGAGAGAAAATAATGTATATTTCATGGAAAAGGGACGTTCTATATAAGCATATCACGTTATATCCATACTTCCGTCTCGCATTTGAGCTCAACGGATAACTACCTCATCCAGCATCAGAACGTGAAATGAGCTAGGACCAACTGTACACTCGCCTGTCAAAAGCATGCTCTCTCTCTCTCTCTCTCTCTAAACATGCAGGACGTGGCAATCTGTGGCCATGGTTTACTTTATCACTTATGGAGCTTTCGTTCACTATTCCGAGCTGTCTACGAAGATCGTATCCCGTGACTTTCTGCTGCTCCATACATTTTCTATTTTGTACCTCTTCTTGTCGCCGTCTTTCGTCTCTAAGTCTTGGAAGTTTGTGTGCGCGCGCGAGAGAGGCAGATGGTCTCATGAGCATTGCTGGGGACAGATTTCTGGGCATGCCCGCATTGCTCAGTTTACTGACTCTAATTGGAGAAGAAATCGCCGTGCCGATTGAATGAGGAGTGATTTCGTACGAAATTAGTTATTTGTGAAAGTTCGTATTAAACTACTATGGATTAACAGATTCGCAACAGCCCCTGACACTGGAGCCGTCGGGGCATCGTAGATGCACCCGAACACTCTTCTGCGATTTCATGCTAAATGGCGATTGCCTTATGATGAGCTTGCACTCATTGCAAGGGTAGAGACCCTCATTTGCAACCCTCGCTTGTGATCATATCAATCTCAACCTGCTCATGCTCAATCGCAGCCGAGGCTAAGCACGCTTTGGCCTCTCAGTAATGCCACACGAACACTGGGTTACTAATGGCTTCTAATGGATGGATTGATTACACCGAAAGAAATTTGAAGGCATAAATTGCACAACAGCAAAACTTTGAGATCCATTCATATTGTCCACCATTAATTTAATAGGGCGACCTAGAACTAGATTTTAGAAGTAGTAAATTCCAGTGAACTACCCATGCCAAAAGAAATATCATTTGTCTAAGTTAAACTCAATACTTTATAGGATCTCGTTCTGTCAAAATCAAGAAATATGCATTTCTATCTAAGTCTAGCCACACCATCGTAGCATGAAACAACGGGAAGCCACATGACGATACGGAATAAACCGGGAGGATGTGCCTCTATCGTGTTAGTATCCAAGCATTCTTTTGAAAGCCCCAAACTCATTCAATTCATCACACGTGATGATCGTTGACACAATTCTGACCAGAAATAAATTGCGCTTTCTGAATGGAAAATGCACCAATGTAGGACGCCCAAATTAAAGGACAAAATGGCACGCTAAAACTACAAAAGTTGCCTAGCCAGGACCCAGCCGAAAAAGGAGCGAGAGGCTGATGAAGTACTCGTGGCCTTCAAGCGATCAATAAGAAAGTAGTGAGTTGCTCTCCGCGGTATGGGGAAAGAAATGGGTGTCGGTGAGGTCAGCTTAGAATTAAAAAACCAAGACTAAAAACATCTTCGGTCTGCCATGTGTGAAAGAATTGATTTATGGCAGAGTTGCCAGTACTCCTTAATCGGTATGTGCATCCATGGGAGAGTTGATGGAGGATGAGAAACTGGACCATACGAAATCCTGAGAGAGAGAGAGAGAGAGAGAGAGATCGCATCAAATTTCACCTATAACAGCATTGATCAAGTTAACAGAGGACAAAATTCTACCTACCTTTTGCCTGTGAGAACTCCGTACGCGGACTCTGCAACACGTGATGCAGAGACACCAGTAAAAACTTTCTTATAATGAGGTGAGATTATCTGTCCTGCAACAACATATCCCATAGGTATTGGTTTATAGATACCACTGATACATTGACAATATGGATGTCACAAGGATCTGATAATCTTACCAATGCTTGGAACACTGATGCGTAAAAATGAAACCAGAGCAGCAGACCTTCTGTATTTATCCGTTTTGCTCGGTGCATTGTCAAAATCAGGATTTATGCCATTGCCATCACAAATAGATCTTTCCATGGGATGTACGCCGTTATTTACAGGAAACAATTTCGAACCATATCCCAGCAGGAAATCTGGTTGGTCTCACCAACCAAAGGAGTATTTTGACATAAGGTGTCTCGTGGATAATAGATATAAAAACTTCAACTAGCACATGACTAACTCTGATAGAAGTATTCACAATGGTGAAGAATATATAAAAGACACAGGTGGTTGGCAACAGAAGTAGAAGGGGAGTAAACAGAAGAGATCCAACAACATGTTGCTCCACGGTGTAATCATAACTATCTAATCTCAAGCGAAGAGGATTCAACTTTTGACCCTGCAGATTCAGAGACTCCAACAAGTTAAGACAACAATAGAAGAGCAATGATTGACATCGCATGATTCACATGAAAGAATTACTTAGTTTGTCCAAAAACCCCAGGAAGGCACCAAATAGCTCATAAGATCCCCCCAAAACTGAAAAATATAAATTAAGACCTAGCTCACAAGATGGACCTCACCAGTTTATACCATAACTACATTCATACCCCATAAAAACGTTCTCTTCCTCAGTGTTTTGAAAACATTATCTTCCTGTTGAAAAATTAGCACCTGATGAGTAAAATAAATGGCTATAGGCATCTTAATAAATATTGTCAGATATGTCTATGAGACTTATTTAGACACAAATATCAGAAAAACAATTCCAACAAATTTCTTGAAACAGCAAAACATCAGCATCTAGTAAATATGGTGAATTGTGGAAGGAGCTGCAGCCAGCAGGATCATGAGTATTAGCAACGATTTCAGGATTCAATCCAGTGGATATAGGACTAAGTAACTCTTACAAGATCATCCTTATAGGTTCTTCACCATAAGCCCCCCCTCTCTCTAACACTTTGTCATGGTTTAAAAGAGAAGTCATTTCAAGCACTAATTAATAGAACAAAACATCCATCAGTCATGAGCCAAACAGCGAAAGGACAACCTATATGTATATGGGAGTCCCAGATATTTTACTTGACTATGAAACAGAAAAAATTGACCATATTCCATAAAATTGGAGAAGAGAAAAATGGAGAACAAAGAACTTGATTGGCAGGGAAACATCCCAACTCCAGAAAGAAAAGGCAATGCAGTAGAGTTAGTTGTTTCTCCAGACAACAGAATCAAACAGCATCATACGGTAACTGTGTTTAGTTAAGATGATATCTTGTAGAAAGTTGGATGCTCTTATCGAAGTGTCAGAGCAGTATATAAGCTACAGGCTGGAACTTGACTTATCCTAATGGGCCGATAAAGTATAGCAGGAGCATAGCAGCCGCCCACCACTTGATCGACAGCAAAAGGAAAATAAACTCCAAAAATGAAATGCCAACTACACACACTCTTAACACAAAAGTTGCTGATACATGTTGCAGTAAATTTTTCTCTCACACCTAAATGCTTTATTTACACTAAAGAAGAAACTAGAAAGTATTACCTAAACAGGCGCCATAAAGCAGCCAATGCTTGTGTCTGTGAAGCATAAAGATAAGCTATCAACGAATGTAGAGCTGATATGTGTAAAGTTGCTGCCCCGATCATGTCTACCACCAGAGCGGCAATAACAGTAGCCCCAAAAAGCATCCCCACAACAGCGATTCCTCTGACTATATTCATCAGAAAGAAGCCCACAAAAACCCAAAGGGTAGACCAAATTTGTACGACATTAAGAGACGTAGTGCCAAGAATGGCTGCTAATTCTGTATTCAATTTAAATCCTGCTGGGACTCCCATTAACCACACAGATCCCATGCGCAAATAATTATTGAGGCCCTCCACGGAGTTCAGAAACCACAAGCTAACTGCTTCCGCATTATATAGTAATGACAAACCAATCAAGTTTCCGAGGAGAATATCAATGGCTATATTTGACCACATGGAATGCTTCCGCAATGCAGCTTTCTCAGCGTACTCTACACTGGATTGAGACCTATTAGAGGGGGATCGTGATTAAGGTGAGAGCCCAAGTCAATAAAAAGTAATATCTACTGATCCCAAAGTCAACAATATCACATAGGAGACAGTATCATACACTCACTAAGAGAGACAATATCATAAACTTACTCAAACCTAGAGTAGGCATAGGCATTGTCTACCTGAACCACATCCCACCCTCCTACCACCCCAAAAAGAGGAAGAGGGAAAAGAACCAAAAAGGAAGAAAGAAAAGGAAGAATTGCCAGCACAAAACCTTCTAAATTGTAATCAACTAAAAAGTTTAAAGCAATTTGCTCAACAAGATGACGCTTGAGAGGCTCAGGCCCATCGTTCACTAATGCATGACAGCTGACTGATCCACGAGTTGTCCCTAAGATCTTCTATAAATGAGTCAAAATGGAACAGAATTCTCCCTGAAGTGGGGCTTTCAGCAAAAGCATCGAGATCATTTCTGCCCCGAACTTTCAAGAAAGTGTCCAATTGAACAGAAGTATTGGAATTTAAACAACTTCTGCCAAGCTAAAACCAGCTTATGCATCATCTTAGTTGAAACTCTTGACAAGCAGATAAGTAATCATTCAAGGAGTCTTTTATTACCTGAGGCCACTATTCTGCAGGAAGACAGGCCAATATAGATATTGACAAGACCTAATTTTGATGTTAGACCACGCAGTCACGAACACCTTTGAAGATACTTTGTACATCCAAGACTGTGATCCCCACCTCATAAAGTGATGAAAATTATGGATAATGATGTAGAAAAGGGTGGATAACGAAGCTGCCGATATGGCCAATGCATACCATATTAAGGCATAAAACCTGAAAGGCCAAAGTTCATGTCATTGGAATTCAGGAAAAGGGAATGGGTTCAAAGAAACAATGCTAAGAAGAGAGTACATCCAAATAAGGGAAGGCTGAGAGACAGATCGTTCTGGCCCTGAACACGTCTTCTTGTACAATGTAGCAGACGCAGCTCTAGAACTGTTCATTGCCAGAATTGCTGTACTCTACATTTGAGGACATAAAAACCAGTTAACAAAAGGCTGAAGGCTGGCTGCAGTATTGAAGTCTGCTATTAGAATACCAGGTCAACTTGAGGATGTTTTGCATGAAGCTCTTCGATCCACTTGGGCTTCTTCATAGGAACTTTTACTTGACCAGGATAATGTGAATAGCTAAGAGAGAAATGGTGTGCTCCATGCCTTGGAGTTTCGTAAACGATAACCTGGATTTCCAAGATAAAGTTAAGGAATGGAGTATCGATAAAAAGCTTTGAACCAGAAGCAAAAGTGAAAGTAGTCATAACTTACATACGTGCACATCGCAGTGATATACTACTTCCCCTTTCCAGTGAATATGATGCACTTCAGGGAGCCATAAGTTCTCTCCCTGATAGCCTGAGCAAGAATTATGCATTAGCTGGATCCAACTATTGCTTCCTACAGCAAGTTGTCTACGAGATTCAAGTGGTTCGGTAATCCTGTAGCAGCCACAGCCTTGATCCCTCTTCTTCTTGCTGCCTTTACATGGGTCAGCGGCGGACAGACCCAAGTTACCTGGGTCAGCAGCAGACAGACCCAAGACAGAGAAGCAGCTTTATCCTTTAAATTTACAGGCATGTCCCTATTTGTTTCTTGAAGGGTTTCCTGTAGCAGATTATAAATGTTTAAAATGAAGCACATCCTTTCTGCCAAGTAGAGCAAGGAAAAATTTGCAAGAACAATCGCTTTAAACTTTGCCAAAGAAAATGTCATAGAAGCCTAAAGAGTAAAGACCAAATGCTTAATGAGATTAAACTTTTGAAGCCTGCCCCAGGCACACCTTGCAACCGAAGCAGATGCCAAGAAGCCTACCCAACTAACTTATAATGCTAATTTGAATATATACGAAAATCTTGAGGTAGTTTAAAGATATTAAAGCAACAGATTAAGGGAACGCCATTAAACTGCGCCAAATTTTCAAAAAGCTAGAGAATTATAGCCAATCATGACAAAAGCTCGAGGACTCTAACAGCAAAACGACAGCCAACGAGATTTGTAGCTTTTTACCTCAAGAGCTGGGGATAAACGAGACAGGAAGGTCTCATTAATGGTGAGGGCTATCACAATATCTACAGAAGCCGGGGAGGATGAGACAAACCACCCAAACAAGACGTCATGTGATGATGGTTGAGTTAAAAGGTACTCCTTGGGCCACCAAATTCTCAAATGTCTTCCCATTTTCAAGTCATGATCACGAGATCACCCCCTGCAAACAGTCAGAGAAGTTCTGCATAAGTTACAAGGGTATCTCAGTTATTTGTGCAGTTGCAAGGCTTGAAATTTGCTTAGATTCCAACAAATAAATAGAATAAAAAACTGAAGACATTCTCATGGATCCCATCTGATGGAGTGTGAATAAACCTAGAGCTCCTTTGAAGCAAATAAGCAAATAGATAGCCAATAAGAATTTCCAATCAAAGCGTACACATCTATGTTCAAGGTCTAAAACCCCAAATGGGATCAATGCGGCCGGTACTTTTTCCTTTTAACGGCAGTGAGAAGTGAGTTGCACTTTGTGACGTATGAATTTTGGGAATCGGCATTGGGGCTCTGGTTGTGATTAACTCCTATCACAATCACGGAAAGAATCGAAGAGCCGCTGTCCTTGAAAAAAAAGGGAAATCACAATCGACATTTGTTACCATCAGCATCAACAATACGATCGTCCCACTTAAACTGCTAAAACCAATGGCGAGATATCACAGATGATGAGCATGCAGTAATTTCTGACGAAATCATCAAACGACGGTCAATGGAAATGACGGAGAAATCAAACAAGCGTGAGCTACATGCAAGTCGAAACAGAAGCAATTCGCTGACTTCCCAGCTTCGATCGTCCCCTAGGAGAGAAAATCAAACCAATGCCACGAGCCTCGCGAGTAATCTCGTACAGAATCTTCAACGGCGACTTCGAAATCGAACGAACAAACGATAAATCGAAGCTCCTGGTTTATCCGCCGCCCCGCTGCAAGCGCGACGCGAACGTGAGAGGAGGACGACGGCACAGAACCTTCGAGATCGGGATGGCTGATCTCACATGGATGCCGTTGAGCAAGCTCGCGAAGGGGACGACGGAAGGTTTTACTGGGCCGAGTGATGGGCCATGTGCGTAGAGGCCTATGCGAGTGAAGCCTTCGCGAGCGCCGTGAGACAGCAGATCTGGGCCGTTCACTTCCGGTCCGGTCTCGACTCAAAGTGGATCGTCTGGTTACAAGAATTTGCGTTTTTTCACTTTATTGGGCGTTCATCGCACGGTGTCTTGAGACAACAGGTACGATAACGCGGTTCAAGACACTGTACGAAACATAGACCGGCAGTGCAGGAGCCGAAGCTCCAATGACCACTTCTGGCGCGAAAGGTTACTAGACTTGCCTATCTGACGGTAGCCAACTAAAGTTGACGTGGAGTCTACATTTCTTACTATCATTTCCTTATATTAAGAAAAAAATATTTTTCTTCCATTCATCTCAGAGAATACCCTCAAATTTTACATCTCAAAGTTTAGATGAATTAATTTAAAAATTTGCTCAAGTCCTATGAGCCACTAATTATTGATCGATAAAACTTTGACTTTTTGTGAAAAAAAAAAAAAAGAGTCTATTGAATCGGAGGGTTTGGTGTTTCCAAAAAGTATCTCTTGATATACAATTTTTTTTTAAAGAACTTATGAAACAACTCAAAAAAATTTCATCGATTGTTCTTATTTGTTGCGTTGAATTCTCAGTTGATCATATTAATCTTTAATATTTTTATATATCAAATCACGCTTTCATATAACGGCTTAATTTTTAGAACAATTAATAGTAATCACACGAATTTTCACATGGTAGCAGGGCAAAAGATCTTGAGTTCAAATATCTGCGGGCCTCTATTTGCCTTCCCAACGAAATATTTTCACACTTAGCACATGGTAAAAAAAAAAATCAGACCAAACTCAAAGGAGAGCGGTAGAATATTTAAATATTAAATCACAGTTGATCCCACGAAATCTCACGATTAGTACATTGGTTTGGTCGCCGTCATGAATTTTTTGGAAAACGTAAGAGTCCGTCAAAAGTTTTCGCTCTGCGAACACGACTCTCGACCTCCTACCTTCGTCGGGTGATACGTTCCCTTCGCAAAGATGATCAGATTTAGGCCAAGAGGCAAACCTCCCTTGTCCTTTCGTGCTTTGGTTCTAGAAGGAAAATTCCTACCCAAGCCCCGCTTCATTGGGCTAAAAGGCATTGGTACTTCTCATTCTCATGTTGACCCAAAACTCGCGGTGATGCTTTTCCTTCTCTTTTGCGTGGGGAGTCACACCCTTACTCGATCGCCCACCGTCCTCTGTCAAGTCTGCCTGGTCATCGTCCATTCTCGAGCCACTAATCCATTTCACGTGAGCCGATTCCTCAAATAAAGAGGAAGAAATAATAGAAATGGCCATCATGGTTTTCACGAAGGAAGAAATAATTAGAAATTGGCCGGTAAATAGATTTAATGTTTTTTTTCATATAAACAGATCAGATACAGATAACAAATCATTTGGATTGAAGCATCTCACGAATAACAAAGCTAGTGGATAGACATCTTCCATTGAATAATCTCATGAATAATGAAGCGCAGCCATGGTCCACGAGGCAACAAAGATTGGAAGATTGTCGAGAAGAGCATGTTGTTAATTAACTATATACTATCGATTAACGAACGTAATGTCGTTTTATCGGACTCAACTAATAATATGGAAGTTCCAATCAAAGTAACCTCGATTAAGATATACTTGAAACAAAAATACATTGCAAAAATACCCCCATTGGAGGTAACGAAAACTTTACGATGGAGACATCCGAATTGGAGTAAATAAACGGGAGGACGTCGTTCTTTTGTTGTTTTTTTTTTTTTTGGCTAATATATGTTAAATTAATGTCTAGAGTTTGAGCTGTGTGTAGAGACTCATCGAAAGATTTTGATTTGTCTAAAATCTGTTGTGCATCTGTTGAGTATCTTGCGCAAATCTAAATTATTAAGGAGATTGATATTTATCTTTGACCGTTTGACTTCTTGGGCTTTCTTTATGTTGCGTACAGGAGGGAGGCACTTTCTTTAGATATGCATTAGCAGGATGATGAATTGGCTCACATATTCTAGAATTGATATTTTGTTCATGGGGACAAAAGAGGTCTTTGTCAGAAAAAGAAAAAAAAAAAAAAGAAAATTACGAGAGAAGAGAAAGAAAGTACGAGGAATTCTTTACTTTTAATGGTACGTAGAGCAGAGCAGACAAGATGAGTATCGATTTTTTTCGTGAATTTTCTGAACGAGCTCTTCGTAAGAAATTCTGAGATATTACTTTGCTTCGAGCTTAATTTAGATGCGAAAAATACTCGAGTGCATGAGCGATTGTAACTCCAATCCTCCTATCATAACGGATTATATTGCTAGCTCTCCTCGTGAATGTAGGTGCCGACGTTCGGATCGAATCGCGTGAATATCTAACATTTTTTATTGTTTCCTGTTTATTTCTCTGGTGATTTCGTATCGATTTATTTGCAAGATCCGTTAAGGTTTTTGCGTTTTATCTCTGCAAAATATAATAAAACACCTTGGTGCCATTGCCGCCATCGATTCAAAGACAGAGCAAAGCCATACGAAATCCAAAGCAGCCGGCATTTTTTCGTTTTAATATTCAGGGAACAAAAATTAGCATTAAAATTAGCTTCACATAGTAAAAAAAAATTAAACAAACTAAAGAAACGAGAGAGAGAGAGAGAGAGAGAGGAAGGAAAGGGGTCGATACGCTGAATTTGGTCCCTCGGCAAGCGGGACACAAGAATCACCTTTTGTAAATTTTATTCCGTCCCCGAAAGGATCGAGACGAATCATGGAGCATTAACCTGAGGGTGTCGTGATTAGGCGTAGCTAATCAATTAACTAATTAAGGATTTAGTGGAGGCCCATTTGGTCTCCCTGATTATTGCCACTAACATGATCGTGACGGGTGTGCTTTGCTGGAAATTAGACATTCGACCGATGTTGGGGTCATTGTCCAACCCGACCTACCAACACCCCATGTGTGCATCTGCGCACGATCCGGGATGAGTAGGTTTCAGTGGCCACGTATTAATTGGATTGCAATAACATCGCATTCACGTTCCCCGGTCGTCTCTTTTTTTCCTTTTTCCCCTCTTTCTTTTCCTTTAATGAAAGATCAAATGGATTCAAATTCATCGCAATTCAAGACACTGGCAGATGCCGCAGCGAAAGCGAGATTCGATCTAATCCGTTCTCACGGTGATCATAAACAAGTCTCGAGAGGATTCGGATTTTCATTTACGACACTTATTCGATGTCGTACTTGCGAAATTATGGTAAGATTCTAGATGGATCGCGGATTTATCCGACGGGTTATGGAATCATGCTCTTTTAACGAGTTCGTCTCGCGTGTGCTTTTTAATCAAGACGCACAGTGACATATGATTGTTTTCTAGCGAAAAAGCTGAAGTCAAGTCAATCACGCGGCTCGCGTGGCAAATTTGCTGGGTGGGGTCGCTAGTTTTAAGAAATACCAAATTTGGCCCCAAAAGAATTATGGATCGGGCCCACCTGAAATCGACGATTGAACTGCTGTTTTGGGCTATTTCTCTTTTGAGAGAGTCACAAAGGTGGTTCCGACCAAAGTGCAACGCGATGCTTCCTCGTTCTTGTAGCTTGGGTGGTCGATGCGCGTCAAACATTTTACTCGTGTGCGTCGTCCGAAAAAGATGAGTTGACTGACCCAATTTTTTTTTTTGAATAAGTTTGTTTCGCGAAAAATTTAAAATTTTAAAAAATACCTTTCTTAAAACGGTTAGTTAAATTGTTTAAAAAAATTAGTTAAATAATTTCATTACCATTAATAATTTATATTTATTATTTTCGTGAATAATGAAAATATTTATTTATTTTTATGGACGATATAATCAATCACTTTTTTACATTTTTTTTTCAAATGTTGGCACTATCTATGTTTTTCTGTTTTTTGCCAAGATATCGTGCAGAAGAAATTCAGGCAAAAAAATAATGACGTGGATTTTGGCCTTACATATGCTTTGTCCGACTTTCGTGTGTTTTTAAATGTGCAGAGACACCAATAATTTCGATAGTTCTCGAGCAATTGTACCTTGTCCATGTTACGTCCAAGCTAGGGAATCTGTCACGTCCTTCCTGATATTTAAATGGAAGTATTGCAAGGTTTCTCCAAACAATACATGGAGATGTAGCTTCTTTTGGCAATTTATTTGGATCGAGTTTTTTTTTTCCTAATATTGGGTGGACGAGTATAGAAGCTGAATTCCGATTATTTTTCTCTTTAAAAGCGTCATTTTTGTTCTTCCTTAAAATTTGCTGAAAATTGAGTTGACTTGAGGTTCGAGGTCGATGGATGGCTTGTTATTGCATGATAGCTATGGATCGGAAGCACAAACAATCTGAACCATGAGCAATCAGATGCGATATTTCACCTCACGCATTGGGTTCGCACGCACTATGATCCGCATGGATTACTTTTGATCAATTTAGAGGCGTCCCTTTCCTACTGTAAAATAATTGAAAGGTTGTGTTGTCTCACGAAACTTTAGTTAGTTAATGAACACGATGCTATAAAATGGGATTCTTCTAGTATTTTAATTCTTGAAACTGTTAAAATTCATCACATTAAAGTGGAATTTCTTTCCAACTAAAAAAAAGTGGCATCTTGAACTTAATTCCTACAATTATACTAGATCGTAAGATGTTCATTAATTGGCTGGATTTGTTTTGAATAAAATGGGGAGAAAATGAAAAAAAAAATAAGTGGAAGAAACTATCGTCATATATAAAATGTTGTTATTTATTCATTTTTTTTCAAAATACGGAGTCAAGTATATACCTATCCAAAAAAAACAAGAATTTAATCGATATCAAGGGGAAATCAAATCGCTACATTTATGGAAAAACTAGCAACAATGAGAATTAAAGTTACAAGGAAAATTTTTGACTCTCAAATCTCGAAAGTTATTGCGCAATAATATATAAAACTTCAGGAGGGTTATATATTATCTTCAAAAATTAATGTGCTGTTATCTCATTTATCTCTTTTTCTTTTATTTTTTTCCTAATTTTTTTGATGGGGCGAAAATGAAAGAACAAAACGACATCGTTTCTGCGACTCATATCGTCCTCTTCGAAGGTCAACAAAACAACGCCTCCAAAAACACGGTTTCTTCACCGACCACCGTTTACCGGCTCGGAGCCGGGATCCTACTGGCAGGCCATACAGTGGGCAGGTTCGGTTTCGCGGAGCCTCGCACCGGCTTAGGTTCGTACCGCCCCTCGTCTCATATGTATCCCCACCTCACCGCTTTACACATGACCACGTACACTCGCCTCTGGTCCGAACCGACCTTCAAAATCCATTCTCTCTCTTTCTCTCTCTCGGAGATATTTCACCGTTGTTCAAGTATGAATCATAATCTCTTCATGCTTCCGTTATTTGGATCTGAA